>KZ874395.1:29764-42072 GCA_003456935.1 Machilis hrabei
TTTGCATAGTTTCCGTTTAAAACTGAAAACATAATTAAGGGTAAACAAAAGTGATACAGTGAATTATGTGTGAACATATTCAGATACGCTAGCTCATTAATACAGACTCTGATTTTAACACCCAATAGAAAATCGTATTAATATGAAGGTTTAATCAGTACAGAATACATGCATTTTCAAAACGGTTCTACAGGGACGTTACTGTGAAATAAACAAGTAACTTAAACAAGGTGTAATCAGAATAAAAGTTACATATTAGATCATACATGGATCAATATTGTGAATGTTCAGGAGTACTTCTGCCTGAAGATGTAGAACAGTTTGACACATTGTATATACAGGGTAGCCCCTATAACTCTTAACGAGCATATATTTCGGGAGCTACTGAACCGAATTTGATGAAATGCATACAGTGTTAATATCACTTGGGGGCAACGAAATTAAAAGTTAAATTAACTTTCCCTCGCCCCCCATTAAGTAGGGTGGTGGGGGGGCTAAACTTTGATTTTTCAAATACGAACCCCTATAAAAAGTTACATTGTTAAATTGTACAGTTAAAATCCAGTACATTTTTTCCTAAAAAGCTTTTGTCGACAGATATAAGCTGTCACATGTTTCATTTGACAGATATTTTGTTGTCAATAATAAAGCTTAATTTTAACGCTACATACTCATTTGGAGAGATAGACTAGCAATTTGGACAACACAAACACAAACAGGGGCTTAGCAACAGTGGCCATCAGCCCATAACCATTGGGAATAAAGATAAAAATAAAGTAGTTGCGTACGAATTTTTATTTTGATTCCCAATGATTATGTGCTAATGGCTACTGTTGCTGAGCCCATGTTTCTGTTCGTGTTGTCCAAATTTCTATTCTATCTCTCCAAATGTAGCGTTAAGATTAAGCTTTATTATTGACAACAAAACATCTATAAAATGAAACATGTGACAGCTTATATCTGTCGACAGAAGTATTTTAGGAAAACATGTACTGGATTTTAACTATACAATTCAACAATGTAACTTTTTATAGGGGTTCGTATTTGAAAACTCAAAGTTTAGCCCCCCCACCACCCTACTTAATGGGGGGCGAGGGAAAGTTAATTTAACTTTTAATTTCGTTGCCCCCAAGTGATATTAACACTCTATGCATTTCATCAAATTCGGTTCAGTAGCTCACGAGATGCTTGTTAAGAGTTATGTAGACCACCCTGCATATATATGTTTTTCAAAGAAACGAAAATGCAGATTGGAATATAGGCATAAACTTGTAGTGTGAAGAATTTCTGAACCAAGATGTACATTAAAAAGAAATGAGTCTTTCTGAAAACTGTTAAGCAGAAGAAAAGTCAGCAAATTATGCGATATTAAGTAAAGTTTTGCACGAATCTAAGACAATTTGAAACAAAACAACAGAAACAGGGTGTGTACTTCTGTTTTTCATTTAGACTAGCAAACACCAAGACTTACGAGCCTCTAGAATTCTTCCGTGTTTTCATTTTCAAACATCCTCTTGTCGATTATTGATTTCTGCAGGCTTGTTAAATATTCTGAATAGAAAAAACAGCATTATTGCCGGGAAATGGGGCTTAGTATGCTTTTTTAAATTATCATGTTTTCCTTTTCAATGGGGCAAATTCTGTATAATGAGATTTGGCCACTTTCAGCATTCAATGACGACAAAGCCCTTGAGGTGGCTTTTCTTTTTCTTTCCTTTTTAGATGCAGGAAGGAGCTATTTGATTTTTCAAAGCTGGCGCTTCAATTTTAGATTTCTTAGAAGGAAAGAATGCGCCTTTGTGAAAAAGACGGACAAAGAAGGCAAGAATATGAAATACGCATTTGACCAGAAGCTGTTATTAATAGAAAACTGACGTAACTAAAAATGCAGCATATCCCTTTCAAGACTGCGTGCTTTATCGTCGGAAATATGTCAGAATTAACAAGTGTTCNCTTTTTCAAGTTAGTGCTTAAACCAGCGACCACTTGTTTTAACAGATTGCATGATTATTTTAACCTACTCACTTGTTTAGTATTGCCAACGTATAAAAAAATAAGAANTGGCCTATGGTAAGGTTCACTTCTGACATTAGATGTATCACAGCAATTCTTAAAATGTAAAACGAGCGTATACCTTGGGGTGGTTCTTGGCTTCGTTGCGTAAATGCCAAATGTGACAGATGGTTGAACAGTAGATATACCACCCTTATCGGTTAAGCCTTGGCACACTTGTGAGGATTTAAGTTGTTATTCACCTCTAGGAAATTGTGTGGTACTTGAAGAAATGAAAAGAACTACACATTTACAAGTCAAGGAGGTTAAGTTTTGTAAGCTCAATATATTGGTCTTATATGGTTCACAGGCAAACGTCGCTTCCGCTGGTGCACCATGGAGCTTTCAGAGATTTACAAGTCCAAATATTAATTCTAAAACAAAACACTTACAACACTAAAATAAAACATTTACAACACGTAAGACTCTAGTTTCATCATTACAAATGGTACCGAACGGCCTTACCCGGTCGTATTCTGCCACTATTTCTAACCTCAGTCGTTGTCCAGGTATGCTCTCTCGGCCAATCTGTAATTAGACTGCCTGCGTCTCTTGTGGTACATTTACGAACTATGTTGCACATACCACTATTAATACTTATAACTTTGTCCTAATTATAACTTTTCCGTTAGAGGCTAGGTGCGCTTGCTTACGCTGTAAAGTTTCAAGGTTTTGCTCCGTGCTCAAGAGATCGTGCGCGCTTGTTCACGCGGTAGAGAATCCTTCTGTACTTCAGATTTCTGCGCCTCTGCTCACACTCTATACAATTCGGCCTGTACTTCAACGTATGCGCCTCTGCTCACATTCTACTTAGAGGATATGCACTTTGGGTCACGCTATATATACATTTACCCGTATTAAAATTATTAACCTTGTCCGTAATTAAAAATTATGTTGCCGTAAGCAAGAAATTATTCTTTCCCTAGAACAAGAATTTATTTTTGTCATCTAGCAAGAAATTATTCAACAACACCTTCCTCCAGTTCCTTCAATTCTGTATTTTCTTGACTTGAATCTGTATTTCCATCTTTCCGATCCATTGGTGTTTGAGGTAGCTTCAAAGTCTTTTCTCGTTTCGATTTATGCCAAAACTCATTTGCCATCTTTTTTTTTCTGTCGACCACTCTTAGTACTGCTAGGCTATTTAAAAAAATGTGGTCTCTTTCCACAGGTATGTTTCGTGACTCGCTAACCGTGGAAGCTCGATCTATCGCTACGTTCATGACTGTGGGGCGGAATGGAGATATGCTAACGAGTTGTTCGTCGGTAGTGCAGTGGTGATGCCCTGTTTGGAAATCTAATGGTACATCAAATTCTGACAGGATATTCATTCCTATTAGTAAGTCTACGGGAAGTATAGAGGGTAATATATACGCTTTAAAACTCAATTCTACCTTGTCTATCGTGGCTTTAAACCAAACATACCCAACTGTTTCTTGGGTCTCAGTGACTGAAATAAGCCGAAGTTTCTCTAGAATTATGTCGTTCGCTGGGACTAGTTTTGTATTAATAGAACACAAGTCTGAACCGTTGTCCAGCAAACAAGCTATTTGTTGTCCGTTTTCAAATGTTGCTTGAAATCGACAATTATTTCTATAGTCTCCTTGGGCGATTTGTAATGTTGCATGCGTGCATATAAACTCTTTGCTTATTTGTAGGGGCGTGTGCAGGTAGTTTTCCTTATTTTGAGTTGAACTTTGAAGTCTGGAGTTGGATGACTTCTCAGCATATCTATTGCTATTCGGTTCTTGGTGGTTTATGTTTTCTACTGTACATCACCTGTAAGATATTTTTTCGTAGCTCCTGGATGTGTGGTAACTGCGGGGGTATTCCCACGGTTCGGATATATCTTTTCCTGGCCGTCGTCATCATATCCGTGGTTCGGAACATATCGCATGTCACGAGGATGTGGGTAACTCCACGAATTTTCATATGTTGGTCGTTGTCTAGGGTACATTTCTGGATTTCTTCCAAATTGTATATCTCCATCGGTTCTGTCGGTTCGGGTTTAGGGAATTGTACCAAGTGTTAAAGTTTCTTACTCCATAGTATTACCTATGGTTTGGTCGACAGCTGCCACAGTGGTCACATGGTGGTCCATCCGTGTTACATATACCTTGGTAATGTTTTCCGGCCATTGGTTTGCATGAGTTCCATTCCGGCATCTGTTCGCGAAATCAGCTGTCGTTTTCTGAATGGCTGCCATGTCCTTTGGTGGCTCCGTATCCCGTACTGATGCTGGTATTCGTCTGCATTCGCCCCTCGTTACGTCCGTTTCCTGTCGGTGGAAATTTTTGTTTCGGTTTCAATTGTGCCCATCGTTCCATCGTTTGCCAGGATTTCCATTTCTTTGATCAGATTTGGCCTGGTCACTTCTAGTTTCCCAGGATACTGCGAGTTTTCCAGTACTCTTCGGTGGTTTGTTTCTCGGTGAATCGCACTCCAGTCTAGGAAAATTTCGATGTTTCCCCCGGTTCCGTGAAGTTATCATCCTCGACAATGGTTACTTGTTGTACCCTCGGCCGTTTCGAAAATCTCCCGCCTTCTGATTGTTTTCCGTTATCTTCCCTGGTCCATTTAAAAGGTGCTGCTCCATCTCTCAGTCCCAAGGACTTTATTTCATCCTCCACGATNTGTAGACGTTGTGCGTAATAAAGGGAGTGTCTAGTCACTGCCCTACAGCAACTTTGGCTTTTTCGGCCCTTTCCTGTCACATCACATTTAAGTAACTGGTATCATGCATAATGGCTTCGTTTGGAATCGTTTCCAAAACAAACTGTCGGTAGTGGGTTGCTATTTTATTGGTAATTTACATGCAATTAAAATATCAAAGAGTTATCCCTAAGTGGTACTACACAAGATCCTTGCTGTGCTACGTAACCAAAATCGTGCGTCTCATTTATGTCTTTAGTTAATTACTACTATAAGTTATAATTTGTCTGTCGGTAGGTTCGTTGTATTAGAGAAATCGCGTAAGTATATGGCACAAGTTAATTCCTTACAAATGTTTATAAGTTTCCAAAATAAAACACGTTTATTGTATTTAAAAGTGAAAACAATAAAGATATCTTTAAAAGTCATTAGTTCCTAATATTGGGAAATCTTTAAAAGCCATTAGTTCCTAATAAGTGGTCCTCCAAATAATACAGTAGGATGATGTATTATTTTGACCACCTATTAGGCACTAGTGACTTTTTAAGATATCTCTACTGTTTTCACTTTTAAATACAATAAAAGTGTTTTATTCTNGAAACTTATAAACATTTTAAATACAAGAAGTTCACCTATGGGTGAATACTTTACATCGTTTTTACTCGTAAATCATGCAACGGACGCAATTTCGTTACTTCCCATTTTTAACTTTAAACTTCATTACGAAGCATCCTTACAGTTACTGGGTGTTATTATTAGGACACTCTGTATACCGAAAAACTCACTATGGATTGGGCACTTAGTACGCCTAAATTGAATTTAAAACTCAAACGAATGCCGCGATTTTTTTTTAATATTTTTTTTAATAAACTAACTTTTTACTTACTTAGAACCTAACATCACGTTAAACAAATACGCTAACGGAATACTTACTGTTAATTGCAATTTTGTTTACGGTTACATTTTGGTCTTTGAAAATGTTAGACAATGCTAGCATGTTATACATTATTTTGTGTGGACTCGTGTTGAAAACATGTAACAAAATATTTATATCGTAATATACAATTTGAAACCTTTACAAACACCGTACTACTCCTGCGGCTAATAATGAATTAATGGTAATAACGTTAAGCTAACAGAATGTAATTTTTATTGTAAACATAATGCGGAACGTTTTAATCACTATATCCCAATTACGTTGTTTTCAATTTTCATAGCGAAGTATGAAAGTAAACATAATTAAAACCTTTGAAATTAAAAAAGCTAATAATAATTATACAGGTAAACTCAAATATGTACGTTGTTTCAGTTTTCCACACGATTTTGGCTACTGGGTGTTTTTTTATGCAGAAGGCGCATTCTCTCTAGCGTTTGTTTCGAATTAGATGTAGATTGTCGTAGAGTAGAGGGTTTGAGGGGAATAAAGTTCAACGCAAATATGTTAATCAAATGACAAATGTACTTCGAATATCCCTCGTGAAGGAGTGTACAATACTTCCAAAAGCTTTCACTACGCTGTAACTAATTTAATTATTTGTTATTTTTTTAGGGCCTAGAAATTATATTTTCATTAAACAAAATAAAAAATCAATAAATTATTATCGTACAATTATATTCGTAATCAGTAAAAAAGTTGTAATGTTACGTGTTGCTAATTTTCAGCTTTAGTATTTCATTTCGAAAACATTTTTAAACTTGTAAAGAGCATATAATCAATTGATACTATTATTCTTGACACAGGCAACACTCTTATTTTAGTATTACTCTTTCCTGAAAGCTCATCTCAAATTTCATCAAAGGCAATCAAAGATTTAAATGCTTTTTCTTTCTAATTTTCATTTTTCAGAAATCGTCGTAGGCTGATTTCTGATATTCATGTGTTGACAATAAATTGTAATAAGACCCTATATAACTTTAAATCAGTCATACATGCCATTACGTTAGTCCAACTCTACTGTCATGAATCGTCAACCTGCTTGGGGAGTAGGTAGTGTGCCTAACTCCTGTCCCAAAGGTCGTGGGTTCGAAACCCACGTAAGACATGGATGTTTGTTCTGTCCTAAGTGTGTACTTGTGTTGGCATATGTCTGAGCACTCATTTGTGTTGACTTAAGTGTGTGCACTCAACGTCTGAACAAAAAGTGGGCATAGAGTTAGTGATAGAGCACCAGAAGTAATGCCAGCAGGTGGTTCCTGGTGCAATAACATTAACAAAAAAACAACACAAAAAACTATCATGAATCTGAACATTTAATAGCGCTTCATAGAGCTCAGAGAAACTCTATTTCAGTTGAAGGACCTAATGGGCGTTAATTATCGTTTGTAACGTTTCTTTCTCAACCTCAATTTCCAGCATAACTAGGTATGTTTTTCTGGCTTACCTTAGGTAAATACGTATATTTAACACCTCGGTATGGTTTTACCTTTTTCTGAACTTAGTGATTTTATAAAACTTTCAGTTCTAAACTGTGTTTGGTAAATAAAATGTCATACACTTAAAAATCGGCAATAATGCTTGACAACTTTGTTAAGAATGGTTTCCTTTCTAGCCTTAGAAGCCCCACCAACCGCAAATATGAAATTGTATTTGTCTAGCTTTTATTTCACACATTTTAAAATTTAGCTATACTCTTTGTAACTTGAGAACTTGTTTTTTTCGGGTATATAAAGTCAAATTTGAATTAAAAACTGCAGCTAATCAACCCCAAACACATTCTGAATAGGCCTACCTTCAAACCCCTTAGTGACTGGGATCTTGGAAAATCTCTGAATGAATTTAAAAAAACGAGAAATCAAACTTCATTCTTCCAATACGATTATCCACGCCTTAAAAAAGCAGGAACTGTTTCTGGCAACATGTTGGATTATTTTCTGTGTTACAGTACTTACACAGTACGATGAATAATGAATATAATTAGGCTAATAAACATTAAAAATTAACTTTTACCAAATATTAAGCTATCCATGTATACAACTTTTAAGTGTCCGTCTATCCGTCCGTCAGGCTTTGTTTAAGAATTTTCCTGAGAATAAAGAGCTGAAAAATTGTACTCGGGGGTTCNTGGGATCGGTGAGTCCGGGAAAAATAGTGAGACTGGCGTACCGTTGCGATTTTAATTTGAATCCATGAAGTTAAATTTACAAAAGGTTTTCTCAGAGGCGTTAAGAAATAAACATTTATACTCGGGGGTTTTGGGAGTCGCTGAGTACGGTGAAACACTTAATTAACGTACCGTTGATCCTATCGTAAGAAACCACGTAGTCAAGTTTACAAGGACTTGCCTGATCAGATTAGAGTTGAATATATATAGTCGGAGGCTTGGGGGATCGGCAAGTCCGTTTTTTTTCAATTCATGAGTATCCATTTAGCCATAAGTACAACAATAACTAAGAGATCGACATTTAAACTCGAGGTTTTAGGGGTTGCTGAGTACGGGAACAATGTTGTATATAACATACATTTTTACATCGATGTAGGCAAATTTAAAAAAAAAAAGTACTTCCAGGAACAATTAAGAGCCGAAAATGTATACTCGAGGGATTTCGGGGTTGCTGGGATCTGTTAGAATACTGAAATTTACGTGTTGCATGTAAAGCAACTTAGCCAAATTAACGACAACGAGAAATTCTAACCAGAGATTTACAAATTTTGTGCCATGGGTTTTGAAAGTTCCCGAAATAAGATTCAACGTCAAATTACATGTACCTGAAATTATTAAAGGTCATTCCATGTTCTTAAAATAATAACAAACACTTTCAATTTGAATTAGAGCTACACAAATTCATTTTCATAAGTTTTAGGTGTATCCAAAGTCACATTTGACGTCCAATTAAACCTAACTGTATTAATTCAAGCCCAAACTATTCGTGTTAAGTCAAAACATGTTAGGAAATTAACAATAATAACACATTCGTGGTAGAGCCACACAAATTGGTATTCAGATGTTTGGGAGGTTTCCATATTCACATATAGTGTCAAAGTAAACGTATTTGTTCACATTCAAAGTCAAACCCTATTAGTAATTTTAAAAAAAATCTAATTCGAGCTAAAACTACAATTATTTGTACTAAGATGTTTAGTGGGCCCCAAATTCATATTTGACATTAAAAAAATACATATATGTATTCATTCAAGATCAAACCATTTGGGTAAAAGTCAAACCATGTTGTCGCATTTACAAAATACAAAAGAAATCGAGATAAAACCACCACAATTTGTANTAACGGAATACTTACTGTTAATTGCAATTTTGTTTACGGTTACATTTTGGTCTTTGAAAATGTTAGACAATGCTAGCATGTTATACATTATTTTGTGTGGACTCGTGTTGAAAACATGTAACAAAATATTTATATCGTAATATACAATTTGAAACCTTTACAAACACCGTACTACTCCTGCGGCTAATAATGAATTAATGGTAATAACGTTAAGCTAACAGAATGTAATTTTTATTGTAAACATAATGCGGAACGTTTTAATCACTATATCCCAAGTACGTTGTTTTCAATTTTCATAGCGAAGTATGAAAGTAAACATAATTAAAACCTTTGAAATTAAAAAAGCTAATAATAATTATACAGGTAAACTAAAATATGTACTTTGTTTCAGTTTTCCACACGATTTTGGCTACTGGGTGTTTTTTTATGCAGAAGGCGCATTCTCTCTAGCGTTTGTTTCGAATTAGATGTAGATTGTCGTAGAGTAGAGGGTTTGAGGGGAATAAAGTTCAACGCAAATATGTTAATCAAATGACAAATGTACTTCGAATATCNCTCGAGGTGGCAGTAGAGTTACCTTATAGGGCGCTTACAGTTAATGTTTGCAATATTTTGGCCCATTTGTAAGAAGGACGAAATAAATATTTTTGTTTGAGAACTTATCTTTTTCAGTGTCAGTTCAGTTGTGAACTCAGTATTTTCGTACGCAAGAATTTACTTTTTGTTAATCCATGCTTATGAACTCTATTTTTTAAAGTTATTATTGTTGTCTGGGAAGCTTAGTACTGTTTGTGTTGTTGTGGTTATTGGAACATTCGCTGGCCTCAGGTGGTTTTCCCATTTTATTTCCAGTGTCACGTGGTGTCTGTTTTAAAGACTGCCTTATCTGCTGAAGCCTTCTTCGGGGAAACTGCAGAGTATTCTNCCACCTACATTAGTGATGAAATCTGGCTCCTTCCTGGTTAAACTTGGTCGTTGGCTTCTGGGGGAATTTATTCGACCTCATTGGATGACCTTGGCCGTTGAAAGGACACCACATCGTTCTAGTGCGAAGAATACTCGTTGGGAAATCAACTACAGTTACATTGGGAACGTGTATGAGATTAGCCGATGTTGTCTGTTATTGCAACGTTATCATCTTCGTATACAAGTTAAGTTGTTTTTTTTGTTGGATCATCCAGAATTTGAACTTTGCCAAGCTGTATTTTCATTTTGACCGATAAAGGTACTGGATATTCGTTCCATACCGAAGTTGTTTTGCGAACTGTAAATAGTTTAACCCTTCTCACTCTGCATCTCCTTCTGTTTTTAAAACTGATTACTTGGACGAAAGTCATAAGCCCCATTTTAATAATTACTATTAACATTACTACGACTGCGCTTCCGCAGCGAAAAGCGCTCTTCATCACACTAGAGTGATGCGAGCAATTGTGCCGAATGAACAGTTTTAGAGAGTTGTTGTTAACATGTTTCGACATCTTTACGAGAAATAAATATCATCTTATCAAAACATTAGCATATTTGTGACAGTATGTGCCTTTTTATGAGCTGCTTCACACACAAAAACAAATTATAAAGATGCTGAAAGCGCACAATGATTTCATAACTCTTCCTGTAAAAAATAAACGACGAGTATAAGGCTTTAAATTCTGTTGTTATAGATTAAAAGAAAAGTACATATTCGTAGAGTGATAATAAACAAGGAAAGAATAATAACTAGAAAACTATATAAAAATGTATTAGCTCCTTACTTTGGCTGGCATTTCAGTGGATATGGTAAATCATTTTGTTTGTCTAGTATAGTTTGTGTTGTTCAATTATTTAAAATTTTATTTCAACCAATGATTATAAATCCCCTTGGTGCTTCTTTATTAACGCTTTTATTGTATAATNTAATGCTTAATATCCCTGTGTTTCGAATACTCTTTGTTTAAAACTCAAATCAATAAAGTTGAAGAAGATGTATTGACCATCGAAACGTCCTTACATTGCATTAGTTTTATTTTGTCCAGAAAACCACTAAATAGAGTAACAAAACAAGAAATTAGTGAAGTATCGTGATGTTGCTAAACGAGAAAACAATAAGTGTTACTAAATTCTAGTGGATGGAATATAAATATCTTAGAAACAAAGTCAAACAAAAAAAAAACTCTTAATGTAACAGCACCGTGAGTTCCGAATGTGAATACAGAACTAGGACTAAAGTAAGTGTTTCTGAACCTTTGTTTTGAAGGTTTAAAGATTATACATTTCAGGAAAAACAGAAAACGATACAACATTTGGAAACTCGCGGAAAAAATCAACTGTAGTAGGCTGTTCTGTCAGTAAAACGATTGAACATATAGGATGCCACGAGACACTTTGNCTAGTAGTACGCACATGAGTAGCATCAGAAGAAACCAAAAAATCCAAACTCAGTCGTGAAAATAGTGGTAGAACAGTCTCGGACCTTCGTCTGTTTTACCGCATTTTTCACGGTCACTGCTCTGCTAAGCTTGCATCTTTAATTCCTCCTGCTACTACTTATATTCGTACTACTAGGCAAAGTGTCTCTTGTCATCCTTACACGGTCAAGCTCTTTCAATAGAACCCCGTTCTACAACTCTACCTTTTTCAATCGAGTCTCCAAACTCTGAATCTCTCTATTATCAGCTGTTTTCCCTTATACATGCAACCTCCAAACCTTCAAAATAAAGGCTCATAAACACTTGCTTTCTTCCTAGTTCCAAGTTTACATTTGGCGCTCACGGTGCTTTTGCATTACAGGTGAGTTGCTTATCATAAAAAAACAGGGCACCGGCTGCACGATGATGTCAGAGAGGGTATAAAGCACTTCTAAGGGATGGGTCATAGATGAAACGAAAAGCTCACCTTTATATTGAGTCAAGCTGATTAAAATGGTTTTTAGACAATGCACCACCCCATATGTGTGAACAGTATTCTAAAATGGGACATATTTGTACCTTGTAGAGAGCTTAGAGGTGGTCTGAGGTACGGCGTTTCCTGGAACGGAAGATATATCATAGATTATTGGAACCAGCTTTATCTATAATAAAAACATGGTCCTACCAGGAAAGATCAGAGGAATGAGTTTTGTATAATATAGTTAGCAAATCACTATTAGAAACTGTGCTGTTTGAATAAATGAGGTCGGGAACGTTCGTGTTAACCTTTTTATTAAATATAAAATACTTTATTTTGTTGAGTTTGATCTTAACATTCTTCAGTGTCTACAGAGTTGCGACATTTCTCATATGTAAAAAAAAAATCTCGAAAATATGGCGACTAAAACCACAAGTCACAATGAATATATATTCGCATTGGCTCCCTAAACGTTTGTCGGTAGAGTTTTTTAACACCTTGTAGAACATGTATTTGTTTAA
>KZ874405.1:8090-18402 GCA_003456935.1 Machilis hrabei
GTATAACAATGTCCAAACCAGTAATCAGTATAACAAAGTCCAATATAACAATGTCCAAACGGTAGGCAGTATATCAATGTCCGTTATAACAATGTCCAACAGGGGTGGCGTATATCAATGTCCAAACTGAATGTAGTACAACAGTTTCCAAAATGACAGTATACCAGTGTCCATTATAACAATGTCCAGTTTAACAATGTCCCTGCTTCCATCCTACGCATAGTACTTTTACTAAATTAGTTAAGTGGTTTTTAAAAACGTATAGGTCTACGGACGGGAGCCCTATTATTTAGGAAAGATATGGGTACTTCTGTAATCAAAAATACCGCCTTTTGGAATTAATTTTAATGCTGCATTTCGTAAAGCGTTCAAGAAAATGTTACTGGTTTCAGTAGCGTCATCTGGTATTTTTAATAATCAGCAGAAACACCACAGTTTGGTATTTTAATAACTGTTGCCGTTGCTACTCAAGTGTAGCTGTGTTTTTCATCTATAGGGTCAATCCATGTCAAAACAACATGAAAAATAACTGTTAAACCTTGATCACACAGATTGTTATGATTTTGAGTATATTGATTGTACCCATGGAGAACATGAAAAATACAAATTTTTCGAATTTCAATATTGGCGAAAAACTCCAATTTTCGGCAAACATCACTACATGAAACCTGTCGTACCAGCAACCTTTTTTGTGCCTTAGAGAGCTCAAATAGGGCTCATTTTAGACCTCTTGAAAATAGCTTTCATTGGATATACCTCATGATGTAATTGGAAAGAAAATTTGATTTTCACCCGTTTCCAAAATTTGAAGGATTGTATTACTTTTACAGATCATTATATTTTTGTGTCATCACAAATTAAGTAAAAAATTCATTTTTTTGGTTTTAAAAAGTAAAAACTACATAGTCTTATTTTGGTTGCATAACGTGTAGGATTTGTACCTTTTGTATGTGATTTATTCATATTAAGTTGTTATAAGTCATGCCTTTTAATATGAATATTTGTTGTAAATTCATCATTTTAAGAATGAAAGAAAACATTTTTTTCATCTTGCATTTAAATATTGACTTACTGAGTTAAGCTTCCTGTTAGGTTACTGAGCTTGTATGAACCTGCTAGCTCAGCACAGATGCCCGTCTTAATTTGCTAATCTGATATTTTTTCTTTGCTTACAACAGTCACCATGTTAACTGCTCAAGATTGATATTTGGCCTCTTAGTGTTTATTCGCAGTAGCTTAATTGATTAATTATAGCCTACTGCACTTTTTAACTTCAGTAAAAAATGTTTAAGTGTTGAATATTGTAGGCCTAATTTGGTGCGGTTGTGTAGTACTGTAATTAGTTCCTAAAATGACAGACAAAAACTGGTAAGTTTCTGAAGTGAAATGTTGTAACCCCTCCCCTTTTACCAACAGGTTGGCTTAGTGGTAGAGTGCGTGCCTCTTTATCGAGAGGTCCCGGGTTCAAATCCCGAGTCAGACTTATAGCCTTGATTATAAAGGGTTATCCTGCGAGTCTGCCTGTGCATCACTCCACACTAAGGTATGATCGTAGGCGTCTCCTGGGAGGGACGTTAAGAATGGGGTCCCATCGATAAGTGTTCGTTGTAAAAGAACCCACCACCGACTATATGTCGAGTGAGCGACGAATTTCAATCATTCCGATGGGGGTCTCCATTAGACCATCGCAGTCCCAACTTTGGGACCATACACTCAAATAACGAACAACAAAAAAAACTTTTTTTAAGACATCTATTAGTATTCCTTCCTATCACATCGATTTATTTAGTCAAATTATGGGGTGATTAAAGTTCTATACAGAGTTGTGTATTATTGTCATTAAAAGTGCTTACAATCTCTGAAATTTGATTGCAGTGTTAATTGAAATATTATAACTAAATCTCATCCCATTTCAATCCCAACTTCAAACTTTTGGAAACAGCTTAGGAATTATGCTCCTTTAATATATGATTTTCTGAAAAAATTATAAAATGCCTTTTTGAGGTTTTCATAAATAAAAATTTTGGAAACTGGTGAAAATCATTTTTGTTCAACCATGTCATGCGGTATGTCCAATAAAAGCCCTTTTCAAGAGCTCTAAAATGAACCCTATTTGAGCTCTCTAAGACAAACAGTTGCTGACGTACGAGGGGTTTCATGTAATGATAATCGCCGAAAATTGGAGTTTTTCGCCATTTTTTAAATTGGATATAAAAAGATCCACTTGCTTAAGGATTCCAAAATTTTGTATTCTTCATATTCTCCATGGGTACAACCAATATTCTAAAAATCGTAACAATCTGAGATATCGAGGTTCAGAGCCCGTGTTCACAGCGGCGTAGTTCCTTAAAAAGCACGGATCACGATTGAAACTGAACTAAAACAACAACAACAAAATGAATCCGGAATGATTCCATCCCGGAGTAGAACTGAACTGAAACAATCGCGGTAACAATTTGATCGGAGTAGAAATGAAATGCAAATGTCAGTTCAGTTTCATGTCGGAGTAAAACTAAAGTATCGGGTGTTTAATTCCTATGTTTAACTGAAATGCGGCGACTGCTACTGAAACTGAACTAAAACAAAAAAAAACTAGGTCTGGAATGATACCAGCTCGAAGTGGAACTGAACTGAAACTAGTAGTGACAATTTGAGTGGGGTGTAATTGAAATACTAGCTTCAGTTTGGTTTCCGTTCGGAGTAAAAACTGATGTATCCTAAGTTCAAATCCAATGCTGAACTGAAATGTATGTCGAGGACGAGGTGTTTCAAGAAATACAATGTTTCGAGGTTCACATCAACGGAGTGAAATCGCGCGTTTGTCAGGATATTTTGTATCGTAAAGCTAAACGTTCTGACCCACTTTCAGTTCAGTTCCACGTCTCTTTTGTCATATGTCGTGTGTCTGTCGACTTGCCTAGTCGCCGTTCGCTGGCCAGCTTGTGAGGTACAGTGCTGGCGAAGAAGTCGAGGGGACTAAGGGTGTTGGCTACCGCCAGCCGCCAGGGCAAAACTCCCGCTCCCGAACAAGGAGTTTAATTTCTAACAAATCCGGAAAAGTAATCAGCGAGATGCATAGAACAAAGCTTTGTCTTTATTTTGGTGTAAAAGTTTTTAAAACTGATTAACATCTAATACGTCTAATTTCGTGAATTCGCCAATTTTGGAGAAAACCGTCGAATTCACCGAATTACACATATTGGATTTCAATTAATTTTACAAAACTTTACACCAAAATAAACAATTCTTTGTTCTATGCCTCTCGCGGATTACATTTCCGGATGTGTTCATCATAAGACACAAACTAAGCTCTTTGTTCGGGAGCTGGAGTTTTGACCTGGCGGTAGCCAACAGCCGTAAGAATAAACCGTAGACGCACGTCCGGNTGGCCCGCGAGGAGAGGGAGACATGGGTAGATGTGTGTGCTAGGGAGAGAATGAAAGAGAGGAGCAGTTCAGTCAGTCCGTTATTCTAAGAGTATGCAGCCACGATTGTAAAAACTTGTACAAGATCACATTTCGAGATCGCCAAGGACAGCGGTAGTCGAGGAGGCCGACTGCCCTGGCGAGTTTTCAGTAAAGACATATGCATTGGTACACTATAGAATTTGAGGCTTTCTTAATTTAAAAAAAAAACATTTTACAAAATTAAATAATACATGAAAAGACCATTCTCCAGACCGTGTTTGTCCGTCCGTTTGTATGCCTTATCGCATGTATCCTATTCTGCCAACGTAGCCACGCATCTCGGCGTCGCACGACTTTGGGAGCGATCTCAACCAATTCGTATTGTCAACTAATGGGAAGAAACGATACCAAATATCGATTTTACCACACCTTGGTGTCTATTTGCCGATTTTCGAGTAATACTGGCTGCATATTTTTATAAAATACAATTAATTAATTGTAGGTGGGAGGACACCGAGCCTCGGGCTGCACCAACTTAGTTGCGTTTCTAACAGACTTCAAAAAAGGAAAANGTTACAATTCTGTCGGTGTTTATTACTTTTTAAAATATGTCCGGGCAAAACATATTGAAACATTTTCAGTTTTGTAGAGGACGTCTCCGTGGTGGTCCGGTTGTAATATTTTCAAGGTATTAGAGAAAGTAGGCACAACTTAAAAAAGTACTATTTTAAGTAAATCTTTTTCTCAATGTCTTACCACCTCCAAGGTCGTGGGTTTGGTCCCAGTCACGAGAACAATTTTTACAATACGAACAAAATCTATATTGGAAGCCGCCCTTGTGGTGCACGTTATCACACTAGCTTACATTATTAGGGGTATACGGTTTGATAGTTAGCGAGACAATAATTTCTCTTTTTTCTATCTTTCTTTTTGAAAATGGAACAACAGGAGTTAATGTTTGATCCCATATCTAAAAGCAACAAAAAATACTAAATATTAAAAGAAATTAAAATCGATTTCAAAAATTGGAATGTCTAAAACATTAAATAATTGTTTATTAAAATTATTAGGAACTATTTATTCGCACATCCTTGAAGTCGGCGCTATATTCTACTCGCCAACTGTAGCAGACAACTATAGAAAATTTAACGAACGATGTTTCAATATTTACTGAGAACGTTTGTCTCCCTCAACAGGGATCGAACGCAGGCCCTATGGAACTTACTTTCCAACTCATGTTAGCGATCTTGTCATGCCTTAGACCTCTCGGCCGTCTCAGCCAGACTAAATTCCGACCTCGACTACCGGTATCTAAGAACGCTACCAACGTGAACTTGGTACAAGATTTTTTAT
This sequence comes from Machilis hrabei, assembly GCA_003456935.1. Classification (NCBI taxonomy): domain Eukaryota; kingdom Metazoa; phylum Arthropoda; class Insecta; order Archaeognatha; family Machilidae; genus Machilis; species Machilis hrabei. Next base: position 12,851 of record KZ874405.1, read on the forward strand.
TAATTTTGATTAGAGTAGGTTCCACAGGTCCAGCGTTCGATCCCCGTTGAGTGAGACAAATTTTCTCAGTAAATATTGAAACATCTTTCGTTAAATAATTATCTGAGAATGAAATTTCAATTTAATAACTATAGAAAATGTTTTTGAAACTTTAGGCCAATCGAATGCCTCATAAACCACACCAGCGCGTGACCTCTCTGGCAGTTGCCGGTCCCGGTAGCCTAGTGGGCCCTGCACGCCGGAGGTCCCAGGTTCGATTCCTAGCTGGGTATGTGTAGACCAACTCGAAATAACCCATGTGTAGCCGTAAAACCGCACAAGATTATAGCATAATACTATGAGAAGCTTTAGCAGACTGCAATGGTGTGTAATAATGTGCATAAAATAAATATCATTCCATTTATAAGTAAGATTTTGAAGTCTGTTAATTTTTTTTTTTTTTTAACTACAGAGTTCTGGTTTGGGTTCATGAGGATGAGATGTGTGGAGCGGTGTGTGGTTGATTGAAGAGGTTTATCTTTGTGGTAATTGCACAGTTCTGGGGAAGCGTTTTGAGATACCGGGACGCGATTTGGAGGGCTGGAGGGACACGGTCGCACGAAACATGTCGCGAACTTAATGCTTTATACATAAATTTACAAGCCTCGTGTCAAGGACATGACTGTATTTCTGTCTCTGTGTTAGCTGTCCGCGATCCCGAGCAAAAGGCAAAAGCAGAGTACGTGTTAGTGTTATAACACTTGGAATTTACATCAATGAAAAAAAGTTAATTTTTTACAATAGTTTGCCATTGTTTGGTCTTGAACCACCGGTGGAGTGAAATTTGAGCCTGAATTAATATTTATATTTCCAGACAAATACTGTAGGTGTAATACCCATATATTCAAGTACCTTCGTTTATTGAACTTTATAAACATATTCCCGCCGTTCAAGCTACGTACAGTGTAGAACATTGATGGTTACCGTCCGCGAAAAGCAGTAGCTGATTAGTGAGCCTGGTACTGGGTGATCCAGTCCACGCGAGAGGGTTGGTGGTATAGTGGCTAGGACACTCACTCAGTGATATGCCTGGCCCGGGTTCAGGGCTGGACCAAGACTTCACTTTGTATTGTTTTGTTTGTTTCATTTACGGATGAAGTAAATAATCTTAAACATTAACGTATCAAAATACCGCTGGTTGATATTCTTTCAAAAGTAAATTGCACATAACACTTTTCCTTACATTCTAAATATTTTTTTTCTTTGTCAGATGCTATTGTTAGCATTGGAAATGCATAAATCAGTTTGTTTTTCCTTAAAAAAAAAAAAGGAGAATGAAATTGCATTTTTCGAATACACTAAATTTTAAAAAATACTAATTTATTCACTGTATTAAGAAAATACAAATTTATTCCAAAATATTTGTAATAAAGGAGAAAAAACATAGATTTGCATATTTTCGACTGTAATATTGTCTGAGATTCTACTTGTCGTTCGGACATCGATAAATAATGTCAGTTAATATTCCAGTTGCAAGGCGGGGTCACGTCGTTGGTATATTTGAGTGTGGTCGTTCTGTCCAGGATATAGTTAACGCTCTACATTGCACCGAGAAGACTGTTAGGCTCTGAATCAGGAGATTTCAGGTGGAGGGAGAAGATGGTTTGGAGGACCATAGGAAAGGAAATCAAGGAGTGCGGAAAACAACTGAAGCCCAGGACGTTGTCATAGCGCAGACAATAGACGAAAACCCCTTTCAGCCCTCGTCTTCTGTCGTAAACACCATTGGACTGGACATTCATCCCAGGACTGTCAGGAGACATCTTCACGCACAAGGTATACACTGCAACAAGCCGACGAGGAAAATCGTTTTAAAACAACATCATCGTGAACAACGAGTGGGATTCGCAATTCATAACCTGGTTGTGCCACAGGAAGAATGGGACTTGGCTGTTTGGACGGATGAGCGAGTGTTTTGCTCCGCAGACGACGGACGGTGGTTTGTTTGGAGACCAGCAGGTAATAAATAGGTTGTACCCCAAATACGCCCTTCATAATCAGAGGAGTGGCAGAATCAGCGTTGCCTTTTGGGGATGGATGACTTCTGCATGTGTTGGGGAACTCGTGGAAGTCTCAACGAGAATGAACTCGGCAAAGTATGTAAATGTGTTGGAGCAAGTCCTGCTCCCCAGCGTGCGATCAATGTATTCTGCTGAGGACACGCCAATCATCAAGTTGGTCCAGGACAACAGCGCCGTGTACACATCGCGAGTATCTTGTGCGTGGTTTGCCAAACATCCTGAAGTGCAACCTATCAACTGGCCTCCTAAATCTCCAGACCTTAACCCTACCGAGAACTTGTGGGGTTTAATAGTTCAAAGGTGGAGACCTGCTCAGGAAAGAAGTAGACAGAATATAATTGCACATGCTTACGCTGTATGGGACGATTTACGACGTGATAGAGATTTTGTGTGCTTCCCTTGTTAGGTCCATGCCTCGACGCTTAAATCAAGTGATAGACAAAGCAGGATGGTTGATTAACTATTAGAAACTATAAAAGTTATATTTTTCTTTTGTCTTTTGGTTTTTCTTTAGATTAATCGGAAAACATTAAAAATTTTGGTTTCTATTTACTTTACTCGCAAACAAGGAATATTTTGGTTTCTCGTTACTTTACTCGCAAACAAGGAATATTTTGCAGTTACCCTTATCAAACTCGCAACCCATTGGATGATGATTATATGGTGTTTTACGTCCCGTCGACACACAATGGGGTCATTAGGGACGATGAAACAACATGTATTGAGATTAATGAAGGTGAACTTAACACACACATATATAAGACAGCACAAACATCCATGCCTTAAGCGAGATTCGAACCCACAACCTTTCGTTCTGCAAACTGTATGACTCCACTTGTTTGGTTTTCTGGGGTAGGTATGTCGTTTACGAACATCGCGAACAGTAGCGGACTTAACTCGGCACCCTGCGGCACTCCCGCATCCATCTCTCTCTCTTCCGATATTGCACTCCCGAATCTTATTTTAATCTTTCTGCTTCTCAGAAAGTCTGATAATACCTGTGTATAGTTGCTCGGAAGCTAAGAATTCAAAATTTTATAGCGAAGTCCTTGGTGTCACACCACGTCGAACGCTTTTGCGGCATCCAAGAAAATCGCCAAAGTTGTTCTTCCAACGATAAAAACCTCGGATATCACCGATGTTAATCCTAATATCGCCTCTTGAATGTCTACCCCTTGCCTAAAACCGTACTGGGTGTTTACTAGCAGGTTTCTCAATCCAAAAATGTATTAAGTCTTTTTGTCAGGATTTTTTCAAAAAGTTTTGCTACATTGCTCAATAGGGTAATTGGCCTATAGTTTGCGGGGTCATCTGGTGATTTATTAGGTTTTAAGATTATGATTACCTCACCTGTTTTGAAATTATGTGGGATTAATCCTGTGTTTAAGAGAGTCGTAAAGAACTCAGACAATTTTTTTTTTACTTGGGCGCCCGCATTGTGAATATGCGATTTCAGTATACCGTCACTACCAGGTTCGTTTGTTTTTAGAAGTTTCTTCTACCTCCTGTTGTGTAATTGCCCGGTTCAGTTCCCCATCATAGTTAGCTATTATCGAGTGTTCTCCGAAACACGGCTCGTCCTCGTTTCTCGCTCAATTTCGGTTTTGTGTTCGTCGTTAAAGTTCGGATCACGCTGCACTTGGTGTACACCCTTCATGTAATTGCCAAAATGGTCGGCTATTTCTTTGTCAGTTGGGTTGCTTTTGTTAGGTACCATTAATTTAATTCCAGACTCATTTTTCACTGTTTGATTATTTGCTGTTTTTATTATTTTCCAAAACTCTTTCGCGTTGCTTGAGCGTTTACCATTTATGTAACTACATTGTTTCTGAAATTTGGTGTTTCTGTACTCTGTTATTTTACGGCTAACTTCTCACTTAAGGAAGTTNAATCTTGAAATGTTTTGTTGAGTTTTGTTTTTAGCCATATTTTTCCTAGCATGTCTTTTAGCTCTTATTGTTCTAATTATATGGGGAGGTAGCCTACACATGTTTGGGTCTATTTTTCTGCTTGGTGTTGCTGTCTTTATTGACATTTGGAAAGCTTCTATTATTGCATCACTTGTGCTGTTTAGATTGACTTCGTTAATCGAGATTGGGATGTTTATTTTTTCAAACCGCTCATTGAGTATAGTCTTGTATCTTGGCCAATCTGTTTTGCTATGATCGTAATCTGTTCTTAGACTTTTGTGCTTGGTGTTTAACTTTGAAGTTAGTTGTATGTCCACTATTATGGTCGCGTGGTCTGATTCTAGTTCTCTGTTCACATTTGTGTTCAGTATCTTAGTGGTCATGTTGTGCCCTATGTCCGNGTACCTGCTGCCCAGGTTGTTTCTGGCATGGGTATAAAGGTTAACGTGCTAGATTTTAAAAATTCAACCATTTCACCTCCTTTTAACGTGTCTGCNGTTCCTCCAAAATGACTGTGGCTAGTGTTTAAGTCTGCAAGAATCACAATATTTTGTGATACACTCTCAAAAAATTTAAGTAAACAAACCGGCAGTACGTCTTGGGGTGGTGAATACAGGGTCGCAAAAACTTATGTCTTATCACCCGCCCATAGTTTTACCAAAAGTACCTCTAGTTTTCCAAAACATTCTGGAACACTAACTACTTCGTATTGATAACACTCCTTAATAAGAATCACAACGCCTCCTCCTCTTCCCTCACGATATCTCCTAATGTTCACATAGCCCTTAATATAAAATTTTATCTTAGGATTTAAAAAAAGTTTCATTTAAGGTCATTAAATCTATTCTGCGATCACTTAAAAATAGTTCCATATCGTTTATCTTCTTCTTAACGCTACGTATATTTGCGTGTGCCACTCTAAGTATACACTGAACACGTTTTGGATCTCTCTGTATGGTCCTATCCATCGTTGTTTTTGCTTCCACATTCTTTACCTCCATTCTTGACTGCATCACTTATCACTATAGTATGGTATGACATGGAAACGTGCGTTTCCCGCCCTGCTTGTATGTCCACTATTATGGTCGCGTGGTCTGNTTCTAGTTCTCTGTTCACATTTGTGTTCAGTATCTTAGTGGTCATGTTGTGCCCTATGTCCGGTCTTGATGTATTGGAGTACCTGCTACCCAGGTCGTTTCTGGCATGGGTATAAAGGTTAACGAGCTAGATTTTAAAAATTCAACCATTTCACCTCCTTTTAACGTGTCTGCCGTTCCTCCAAAATGACTGTGGTTAGTGTTTAAGTCCACAAGGATCACAATCTTTTGTGATACACTCTCAAAAAATTTAAGTAAACCAACTGGCAGCTCGTCTTGGGGTGGTGAATACAGGGTCGTAAAAACATGCGTCTTATCACCCGCCCATAATTTTACCAAAAGTACCTCTAGTTTTCCAAAACATTCTGGAACACTAACTACTTCGTATTGATAACCAAGGGTCACTAACTTAACATAAACGTAACAGTAACGAAATTGCCGTAACTAACAAAACATAGTTGTATTTAGTTTGAGTAGGTACGAAC
>KZ874405.1:26454-40440 GCA_003456935.1 Machilis hrabei
TTCAAGTGATTCGACATCATGCAGCCTTTTTTACTACAACACGAAAATAAATCACTAACCTTTATATTCCACACTGTACACTCAACTCTTCTTTACGTTTTGGGCCCATAACCTGTTGTTATTTCGGTCGGAGAATAACTAGATGGACTGGATTTTGAACACAGTTTTATTTGCAACTTACATCAAACATGGTTGTCCATGGCAGAACTGCCTACAGCAAATAAAACAAAAGTGCAACACAGCGCGCACACACAAGTTCCAGATCGGTACTTACTCGATCTTACACATGAATGGATTATTAAAACTCCAACAACTTTCAACAAATAAACACTGTCAATAATGTATACAAATAGTATATAGTGCTCACTTTACCTTTCGAAGACTCTGCTTACTTCCAAAACTCTACAACACTTCGCCTTAACAGCCACTGTTTATGGGAGCGATATTAACACCGTCACTATCAAGCACGAACTGGATGATTGGATCGTCCGACTGCTTGTCAACTACACTACTTCTATGACAGAATCCCTTGTTCTGTTTCATGGATAGACAGTGAGAGGGGAGGAGGGTGGGTGGATGTGCATATAGACTCGCATTCTTCTTCTTCTTCTTCGTATTACAGGCGAGGGTTTCCTTTAGGACCCCATTCTGCCCTTGATTTGATTTAGTTTTATATTTTGGACGCTTCTTAGTGTCCCTTTCAGCCCCTTTTTTACTATTATGTCTCTTGTTCCCGTATTATGTTGTATTTTTAGATTCTTTTGACTACTTGTTCGTATGCACCCATCCTCCTCTTAATTCCGGTGTTTCCGATATTAATGCACGGAATACCCGTGTCACTGCTCGTATAAATCTCGTATCTTCTTCGTTTAAGTTGTGTCCTTGGTTTTCTCTGTTTGTATATTTTGTGTACTCCTGCCAATGTGATATTTCCACTCTATAAAGGCTTTCGTATACCCATANNCCNTGTTTNANTAAGTGTTCCACATCTGTCTCTCTACACATCCATACCCTAATTAATGGAGTCAGTAGTCCTGTTTTCCTGGATCTACTTCGATTCAACTTGAAATATTGTATACCTGCCGCTCCTAAAGCCAACCCTATGTCCTGGTTGGTTAAGTGGAATGGAATTCCATAAATAGTTATCCTTTTATTTGCTCTTTCTGAATCGAGTTCCCATGTGTTACTTGTTAACACTTTTGTTTCACCTGTTTTTCCCTTTTCCCTTTGTTTTCACTTGTGTGCTGCGTCTCTACATCATGGTCACCTTTTATCCCTTTTATGATTTCATTCTCTTCCTTACCTTGTGTTTGTTGTTCTGATTCGTTTATTTCAGTAAAGCACTGTACTTCTACTTCGTTTGTGTCTGTCATGCACTGTACTTCTACTTCATTTGTTTCTGCTTCGCACTGTACTGCTGTTTCTCTGGTAGTTTGTTGACTTATATCTTTGTTTTCCTTCTGGTTAGATTTCTGCTTTTCTTTGAAATTTTGTAAATACAGTAGGAATTCCTCTACGTATTCTCGTTCACCAAAATATTTGATAAATTCTATTAATTTTTTGTGTTCCACCGAATTCTCGAAACAACTTAATATCACGAAACTTGTTTGTTTTTCCTTTATGAATTTATACGCACACCTATAGTCTTCTATCAGCTCAACACTTTCGGGCAATACCACTTCACTGGCTTTCGTAGTAAATGCTATCATGCCTACTTATCCGTCCGACATTTTTTCACTTTTCTTACAACTAAACTTCACCGATCACTTTCATTCTTAATCACATTCATGGTTTCGACACATCAATCATGATACAGGAGATCTAATCTGTTTGTTTACAACCAGTTTCCACAATCAACACACATGTACGACGCCATGATGCTTTGAAAAAAATATCGACTCGCATTCTAATTGCAATGCTTTTCGAGGACGGTAACCATCAAAGTCCTACACTGTACGATGTACTTTCACTTATTATGGTATGACGCAGTGACGTTGTACGGCTTGAGGTAAAGTAATGTTGTATACAATTATTTTAACAACAATTCAACGTATTTTAACAATCAATATAAGATTCTGAAAAAATTGACGTATTTTTGTGTTTGACTGGTGTTACCACACATGCAAATAAAATACCGTACATCATTTCCAATTTGAAGAACTTGGAAGTTTAATGAATATTGCATTCACGCAGCGCTAGAGCTACTTACGATATTAGGCCACTCCTATGTTTGCAATCCAGTTTTCTCCCTACCCTGCCTAAGGGCGTGTTCGGTCGTCTTTACTGACACGTGCGTAGTCAAGCGCTGTAAATGATACCCACCTCCGAGGGATTAAGTCGCTATCAAAACGAGAGTACACACGATTACAAAGTTTCGTGCGATTTCACGTGAATCGAAAGTACAAACTAATGATTTCCACTTCACTTTCTTGAATTCCCTTCAATTTTTTTGGTACTTTCATATAATTTAGAAAAATAGTTCTGAATTTCGAAGGGATTTGCGATGATCCCGTGTATATTTAGGTAGGATTTTATAGAACGTGTACACGAGATTACATTTCTGACCAACCAATTTGAAAAGTTCGATTTGCCTACCTATCGACGAATCCGAAACTGAAACTTCTTTTGCTGATTACTCTTTCTTCTCCCAAATGTACTTCAATATCTATTCCTACAGCTGAACCTGAACTAAAACTAGATATGGAAGGTTGCATTCCGACCCGGAGTAGTATTAGAACTAAAGCGTCCTCCAAAACTTAAACTTTACTTACGGATTGCCATTCCTTTTCAGATATATACTTCTATAATCGTTCCTACGACCGAAAGCCGAACTGAAACTGGATATGAAAAGCTCCATTTCGGCTCGTAGTAGAACTCGAGTTTCAGTTTCACTCGATTTCACGTGAATCGAAAGTACAACTAGTGATTTCTAATTCACTTTATGGAATTCCCTTCAAATGTTTTGCACTTTCGTACAATTTCCATAATCATTTATACGGCCGCAAACCGAACTGAAACTGGATTTGAAAAGTTCCACTCCGGCCCGGAGTAGTCCTCGAAATGAAATGTAGTTTCAGTCGCGGTCCTTGATACTTCCATAATCATTCCTACAGTCGCGGCACCTGTTCAAGAGTATCATTACCAAAAGAGACAATGTTATGATTAAAACGGTAGGACGACACATTTTGTTGGTGTTGTTCGTAAATTAACTGAGTGACGATTCAAAGCCGTGTATATATCACTATCAAATTAATGTACAGTGCCTGCAACTTTCTGTTGTGTTTCTCAAAACACTACAGGAATCGGGAGGCAAGATGGTGGAGGAGTTTATCAAAATTTTCCACAAATTTCCTCGTAGGAGTGGTGTTAATGCCCAGGCAATTAGTACCGAATTCAGATATGTTTCATCGCCAAAGGGGTAGTTGAACTAGCAGAAAGATATGTGTATAACTGTTTTCAATGGATCCAGCGAAAGTAGTTATTTATATTACTCGTTATGTCCCTTTTCTAATAGAAAGAGATAGCTAGGTCTATCCATTTTACAATTTATTAGGTTTTCATTCTATATAATTCCAGTTAATTTCATAGTGAAAATTTTGGTAATTTAATTATATTGGTAGTTGTATAGAGTAGCGTATCTCGAAACCTAGGAATAAACAGGCTAAAACAATTTATGAACTTGTGAAACAAGCTACGGTAAGTATACTTTAATAAGGCTGGGCCTATTATTCGTGTAGTACTTATTAGGTATATTTTATTTTCAGTTACGCTAATGTTATATTTCTGTATTATTTTATAAATCACAAAAGTCTTCAGACGTATGTAATAACTCAATTTCAAACATGTATATTTCCAATAGAAGAAGTATTAAAATATCGAAAGCGGATCTGGCCGTAAAGAGAAAAGTAACTTGAAATAGGCTTTGTGTGGTACATATTAGTTTGCACTATTGATTATGAGATCTAGTACAACAGGTATCTTTGTTTTTGCCACATAAGTGCTTATGTACATATACTGATTCTGTGTATGAAGATTGTCTTTATTTTCATGATTTGGAATTATGGGGTGAACTAAGTAAAAAATTAACTCTGAGGAGCAGTGATGGAACGGGTCACACTTTTCTGACCCAAATTTATTCTCGACCCAGTGACCCTACATAGCCTGGTAATCCGAAACTGTTATGTAATTTATTTCTCCTATATCAGGATCATTTTGAGCGAAAATGTGTTTATTATTTGCTTTATTCACTTGTGATGTAGATTTCCCAGAAAATGCCATTTGCTATCAGAAATTCATGCTGGGAGTAGAGGAACACATGGAAAACGCTATGAGCAACGACTTTCTTTGCCTTTCTTGTAATGTCCCTTAAACCCAAATTACACGAGCACATTTTTTAAGACATTTTTAGTAACACTAATAGTAAAGAGCTGTCTGTTCTGTTTGATGTCAATAATTTGCTATGGTTGTTAACAAAAATGTCTTAAAATATGTGCTCGTGTGATGTGGGCTTTTAGTGGGAGTACATACCTTCAGAAACCCACAGAGAAAGTTTAATTTGTACCTCATTTTATTGTCTTTTCTTTAGTTCAGTGGTTTAGTTTNTTAGATACTGGAGCTATAGCAAAATTTGGCAGTTCAGAAATAGCCTATATGAAGTGATATTGGTAATTGTGCAAGTATTTTGGACGAAATGTGATATGAGACACACCACAAATATATTATTTTATTGTCGTTCCATTATCAACCGTGGCGAAAACAAAGTTCCATTTCTGCTGAGGAAAGATCACTATATATTATATTATGAACTATATCCTTACTGTACGTACAACATGTTTTTTACATTTTTTGCACATCCTCAACTTTACAGTTTTTGATGTACATACAGCACCAGCATCGATTTAAAAAATTCGCTTCGTTTGGATATGACAAAATCGATGCTGGTACTGTATCTTCCGTTTCTATATGTTGATTATAAAATATCACACTTTCAAAACCACTTCCGTAAATTCTATCACTTTTACTTCCCGAACTAGTAGCGTCGTTTACTTTTTCAGTTCCCAACTAAGGCGGCTTTGAAGGCAGAGGCGTAAGTAAGATATAATTTCGGGAATTGCTCAACCTCATATTTAACATCTCTTGTGGGAAAGTTTGGTAAGATTTTCGAGCGCAGAACAATCTGATTAAATATGTATGGGTCATAGGTTGTTACCATATGTTACATTAAACTGGTGGATTGGAATCACTGATGAAAAAAATAAAATTTAAAATTAACACTTATTTCTTTATTTTATGTTTTCAAATCAATGATAAATGACCCTTAAGGCATCGACGGGCCGTTAAACTCCATCAATGAATATTTCTATAAAATAAGTTTGAGGTGTCTCGCAACTGTAGATTCGTTAAAGTGGTCAAGTACATCACCATTACAAATCTGCTCTCAGGTCTCTACGGATGGATACTGAATAATAACGCGAGACCATTAAGTCTTTTCTCGCACACTGTATTACCATCTGCTCAATTTCAGCTTTGAAAAGCTTATTTCTATTGAAACTAAGGAAGCTTCACGCAGAAGGGTTTATATATTGGGGAAGAGGTGTCTGTCACACTGAGCTTGAGCTAAGCTGTCTACTACGCACGTGCAGGTTTTTCTTTGATTTCCTTCCTTTTTTGACTCCTTAATTTACATTCTCCTGCGAAAACATCTTCGTAATTGTTTTTCACGTCTTCTCTACATAAGCCACAAGCTTTCCTAATTTTTCAGAGGGTACAGCACATAACAGTGGAGTTCCACGCAAAGGCAAATAGTGTTAGTTTCATGTGAAAGTGCCGTCTAAAACAAAGGGAGACACGATTCATTGAAAATATACCGTGCCAGCGGGGCACCTTCCGCCTCAGTGGGCCAAACCAAAACTGTTCCTGTCTGCTAATACTCATGTTCTGTTCCCTCACTACCTCAAATCTTTAGTGCCCCGATATGCTGATACATTGCAGCAGTATAAGATAAACACAGACAAGAGGATGGACACTGGGTCAATACCATATTGGCGGGCAGATATAGGGTTAACTATAAAAACAATTATTTTTTCACAGCAACATACCACACCAATGATTTGGGACAATAAATTTGCTTTAGGAAAAAATATTATTTTCTACTGTAGTATTTCCAAAGATAAATTCTTATAAATATATCCCCCTAATTAATGTTGTTACCATTGACATATGTTTACTCATTCTTTTGTTTTGAGGAGAGGGGAGCTGCACTTTTGTACGCCTTTAAAGGTACATAATTTGCGTTGAATTTATCCGTTCTCTGTGTTAAAGTGGCTAAAGAGCTAATTCTTCTCTGAAATAGGAAAATCCCAAAGTAGCGGACGAGGCTAATATAATTCAGTAAGCAAAGGTGCTTGTTCTTGTAAGCTGTGGAAACTCTGAAGCTGAAACCCTCGTTTCGGGAACAGTTCGTCACGTGTTTCTCAACACTTTTATCTCGTGGGAATTGCCTAAAAACAAGAGAAAATATGTTTCACGTAAAAAATGTTTATAAATTCGAAATCGTACCGCAGCTGATAAATGGATATGTTTTACTTATGCTACTTTTTATGCAGGTTCATTTCCGTCACACTCATCTATCTGCTTCTTGTCGAGATAAAAGTCGTCTGTTACTTTTAACGGCTGTTGTTCCTCAGTAGCAATTAGTGCTACTTTAAACTGCTCTTACCAAAGATCCCCATCTCTAGTCTGAATCCGATCAGCTTCCTTTCATGACGTACAACAACCTCCCAAAGTTTGAGCGAAATCGGTGACCTCCCCTTGTCAGTTTCCCGTTCGGTAAGCCCATCGGTAAAACTTTGGCCGTTTGGCAAAGCCGACTGACGTGCTTCCACTACCCAGCAAGGCCAATTGGCAAAGGGTTAACGTGCAGATCGGTATATTGGAGATTACGAGAACACAGTGAATAAATGTTGTGTTCTGTTCCTGCGTGAAGCGTGTGATTGATACCAATGGTATTCCGGTGTTTTTATTAATAGAGCAGATCCGCTAAATTCACGTTTATTTTATGTTTATTGGTAGTTGGCTACATTTTACACATTGCATCATACAAGAGAAAATTTGAAACCATGAAATACAAATTTTAATTTCGTTGCCTTAACTGTACCAACTTTTATTTACATGAATGGGTTATTTTTTTCTTGATTTGGCAACATGTCATAACCTTTAACCGCCTAATTTGAATTTGAAATACCACCCATCATGGGTTACAGTTAACGTTGTTGTATGTGAAGTCAGGGATTCCAAAATCCGCTATACGCTTTTTTGTGGCTCTAGGGCGTTTTTTTAACGTGGCACCATGATTTGGCGTTTATCCTCGTAGTTTGATCTTAAATGAGCAGAGATTGTTCTATTTTAACGTCAGGTGTGAGTTCGAGCCCCGAGTACAAATTTGTGTGGCCCTAGAAGATTTTTTTGTATTGTTAACAAGTTTTCACTTTGAAACTTAAAAACCCTCTTAATACCAAGTTGTATGACTCTAACACGAATTTATTATTGTTGTAAGTCTGGCAACATAGTTTGACATTTACCATCATAGTTTGACAACGAATGCGTACAGGTATGTTTAACTTCACGTCAAATTTGAGTTCGGAGGCATCAAAATTCCCCTCGAATTTTACTATTTTTTCTACATTTGTTAACATGGTGTAATTTAACCTTGAATGAGTTAAAATATGTGTAATATGATGTTAAATGCGAATTCAGGGAACCCCAAATCCCTAAGTACCATTATTTTTTGTTACGGTTCTAATTTGTATTTTTTTTTTTTTTAATTTGGCAACATGATTTGGCCTTTCCTGCATAGTCTCCCCTTGACTGACATACAGGTGACGTGAAATATGAGTTTTGAACACCCAAAACACCGAGTACATACGTTTGTGATTCTAGCACAAATCTGCTGTGTTATAAAAGTGGCAACATAGTTTGATCTTTAATGAGTCTATGTACGTGTAATTGACGTTAAGTCCGATTTCGGAGACCTCCCAACCAAAGGATCACAATTTTTGAAGCTCTACTTTGTACTTTTCAAGGAAGCTGGAATTTGTTGTTGTAACTTTGGCTACATGAATGATTATAAAAACAGAAGGCACGTGACTTTCACTATTGGTCTTGGACTAAACGATACCGAAAATCCCCAATTACAAATTGTCAACTTTAATACTCGGGGGTTTTCGGGGGGTAACAATGCGAGAAAAATATTGGAACTAACATACCTTTCATCCTTTCATGTTAATCCATGTAGCCAAATGTACAGTAGTATTGTCCTGAAATTGCTTTTCGCATTAAATAGGTGAATTTGAAGTCGAATTTTGGCTCACTAGTTATCCTCGTGCTAATTTCATGGGCAAATAGATCAAATTATAACATAAAAAGTACAATAATTAACGAAGACGAAGAAGGTTAATTAAATAACATTTGTATGGTCTGCTTTGGGCACACGCCATATAACGTTTAGCCGGTTCGGGTAGTCTAGTGGTCAGCCACTTGGCCTTGTACGCCGGAGGTCCCAGGTTCGATTCCTGGCTAGGGCTGGGTCTAAATAAAAAAAGTGTTGATCTTCATAAAAATAAATAGCGTGTGCTGAATATGTGTAAACCGGCTTGAATGACCCATGTGGAGTCGAGTAGCCGTAAAACCACACTGCATCACCATACAACGTTTATAAAGGTCACCATCTTCAGCAAAGGAGAGGTAATAGGTATAGAATGATCAAAATTTGAACAAATTGCAGCAGTCTGCAATTATTTTCGCTTTCATACGGCTGTCGAAAGTAGACTGTGGGAATAAGATGATGTGTTGTGCGCCTCTGCAGCATTTGCATTTTATGTGCTGCTCAAAATCGAAATAAAAAGCGTCGAAAACCAAGATTATAGGTGCGACTTAGTAGTAAAAGGAGGGTAAAGTGCAGTGCCGGTGATTTAATAAACAATTCAATTCTGGGCGACATAAATGCGCTAAACCTGGACTACAGACATAATGCGGGTTACCGTATTTTTTCTGAATGTCGAGTAAGCCGGCCGGGACACGACATTCAGAATATCTTTCTTTCCACTGCGTCTCTAATCACCTCTAGACACAGCAGTATCTTTAATTGCATATTGCCGTGTATTCCGTTCTGTACACCTTAATCGTTGAAGGCTGCTATAGGTTCGTTTGAAAAGTGGAGCACAAGATTTTAGCGCGTGGCAACCAGAGATATATAGAAGGAACTGGATAGCCTGCTCCAATACGCTTTCTAGAGGAAAAGTGAAGCCAGGCGTGACGCCAATAGATGGCAGAAAGACCAATCATCTGCTTCTATCATGTCACGTGACAGGACACCTGACCGAGTACGCCTATGCCTCAAGAGAGAGTCTGCCATCAAGTGACGTCACTTGATGGCAGAAAGACCAATCATCTGCTTCTATCATGTCACGTGACAGGACACCTGACCGAGTACGCCTATGCCTCAAAAGAGAGTCTGCCATAAAGTGACGTCACCCTTGGCTTCACTTTTCCAGTACTGAGCAGGCTATCCAGTTCCTTCTGTATACCTCTGGTGCCAACGCATGTAACGTATAGCTTTGATATTGATGTTGATTTAGTCTCTGTTTTGCACAGCGACGGTATAAAGAGAAACGTGACATCCAGTAG
Source organism: Machilis hrabei (assembly GCA_003456935.1). Taxonomy (NCBI): domain Eukaryota; kingdom Metazoa; phylum Arthropoda; class Insecta; order Archaeognatha; family Machilidae; genus Machilis; species Machilis hrabei. The sequence continues at coordinate 36,139 of KZ874405.1, forward strand.
GCCTAAGTATTTGAGAGTAGCTGAGGACAGGGCCGTCGAGAGCCAAGACCGGGCTGCGTTGTTTTCAGGCTAGAGGGGTGCGAAATTAAAAAAAAAACACTCTGTATATGAAATTACAATTTTCATACTCATTTAATGCAAGATTTTTAATTTCTCAGTACCATTAAAAATATTTTGTTTAAATAAAAATGTATAATATACATTTAAAACAACTCGCAAGGGACATCCGTGAAGTGCAAATGTTTGAAAGTTAAAAAAACAGTGCATGTTTACAACTTGTCATATTTCAACCAACTATAAGTGCAAAATTTGTGATGTAACTATTTCATACTATGGTTCTATTCGCTGGGACTTAGAAAATGTCTGGGATGCGACTGAAAATTTAATCCGTAAGGGTTCGAAATTAATTTTGTCAGTTTTCAAGTAATTTCAAAACTCAACATGTTCTGCAAAATGTTCCAGTTATTCTCTGGCAACTGTAAATTTCGAAGAATCATGCAAAAAATAAAAATTGTACTTTTCAGTTAAAATTTTTCGTGTTGCCCCATTTCTGCCTATCCACCCTCCAAAAATAAATGGAACAAAGTGCATTTGACTAAAAAAAACTATTACAGAAATAACACATAATCCTTACACTTTTTTGCCAACTCTGCTTCAATGGAAAGAGTCCCCAAGCTGCTTAAACACTCTTGGCCATCGCAGAAAGTTGTCGATTCTTGATAGGTTGCTGAAAGAGCAACTGTTCCAGGCAGGGTACAAAATACGCTAAGGGCGATGACATAATTCGGGAATAAACTCGATAAATTTACTTCTTTGAACTTATTTAAAAGTTGAAGTGGCTGTAGCGTGTTATCGCCAAAATATGATGCACGGATGGCTTGAATATGCAAAATTTCTTCTTCTATATCCTCAGATACATCAGTGCTGTGTTCAGCGCAAAAATGTTTGCCTGTGTTTCCAGTTCATCCTTTGTTAAGGAAAGGTACCGTACATCCACAAAAAGCTAAATAAGCTAAATGTTATCACTTTGAAGTACGTTACAAATTAAATTAGCTATATCCACTCCGGTTTTCCCATTACAGTCAGCCACTTCAAGGAACCTTTCCTCATCTGCATATACACTACACATACCTGTAATACACTACACAGATGCAAGAGATGGTCTAAGTGATTGCGGTAGATCAGTGAACAAACGACATGGGAAACAGTAAACGGCTTGTGTTGATTAGACCACATAAACCAGTCTCTCCATTTTTTCATTAAAATTGAAATTGGAAAATGGCATTTCGTGGAATCTTTTAGAAACTTAGAAGAAATACGGTTGCATTTCTGGGCCCCTTTTAACGGCATCTTCTATTTCAGCAGATGTTGGAATTTCGTTAATTGTAGTGCCTACGGTACATCCAAATTGTTCAATATAACTATCGTTTCCTTAGTCTTCTTCAGTATTTTTACTTTGCTAAAGCTTAGATGAAGATGGTTTTATATTATCGACACAGCTGACACTATCCACATGAGTACTACGAGTGAAGACCGTGAAGTTTCTTTCGGAGAGAAAATCCGAGTTTATGAAGGTTTCCTTATTATTTTTTATTATTATTATTCTGCTTCACAACCTTCCTTTCTTTTCTCTTTATGAATCCATTTGTGTTTGTAATTCATTTTCTGTGTGAATCAGTGGGAGAGGGATGGATGTTACACAACACTTTTGACCAGGGTTGCAAAATGAAACGAAATTAAACCAATTACAGTTGGTTTTTAAGTTTCGTTATTGTTCCGGAACAGAACTCCGTGCTTGATAATAGTTTCGTTTTGTTCCGGAACAAAATGATACAAGTCAGACATTTAGATTTGTTCCGGAACGAAATTAAACACAAGCAAGACATCGAGTTTTGTTCCGGAAGAAAAGTAACTGCTCACCAGACGTTTGGTTTTGTTCCGGAACGAAACTGAATGCTCACCAACCAGTTTGTTTCGTTCCGGAAGAAAAGTAACTGCTCACCAGACGTTTGGTTTTGTTCCGGAACGAAACTGAATGCTCACCAAACAGTTCGTTTCGTTCCGGAACAAAAGTGAGTGCTCACCAAACGTTTGGTTTGTTCAGGAACGAAACTGGAGGCTTATCAAACATTTCGTTTTGTTCCGGAACAAAACGAAACAAGTCAAACACTCAGTTGTGTTCCGGAACGAAAATAAACTCAAGCGAGACATTTAGTTTTGTTCCGGAACGAAACAAACTGCTCAACAGACATTTGAATTAGTTCCCGATAGAAACTGAATGCTCACCAAACATTTCGTTCCGTTTCGGAATAAAACTGAATTCTCACCAAACGTTTTGTTCTGTTCCGGAACGTATCTCGCATGTGGTCCTCCGTCCTTCTGTTTTCTAGCTGAATACCTAGCCAATATTAACTTCCCGGTATATCTAAAGCGAACGCGGCTTCTACGCACGATGGATGTTCCAATTTAAATTTTATTTTCTTTAATAAAACATCAATAATAACCTAACCTCACTGACTAACCTAAAAAATCTAGTTTTTCCGCACATATTTTTTTTTATTTCATCCATTATAACTAAATAATATTTTTCACGGAGGCTCTGGATCTACTGAATCCTGCCAATATTGTGACGAGTTAATTTTATAGTAGCGGGTTACTGTAGTGCAATAGTTAGCCCAGGAGTTGAAATGGTTTATAAAAAAAGTTGTTAGAATGTACGTCAGGATAAGTTCTTTGTCAATAGAGCTGCTTCAGCTGAGGCAACAACTATTTTTTAGCGTTATGCCTAGCAACCAATAAGGCTTACAGATAAACAGACCTATATTACATACCGTACCACAATGAATACTAACATATCACACCATTTGTGTTTAAACTTGGGTCTTGATGAGTAAACTATACCAGTCCTATGCCACCTTATAAATCTACCCGTTCACAACACATGCCCAAATCTTGAAAATCTACGTGAACAAAACATTACCCTATGCACTACTCTTATTCTACATAACAATCCCATTTGTGCACTTTACAATCACGAAAATTGGAACCGCTACACTACAAGTATATTATGTATTCTTAACAAGCCAAACCTCAACCTTCATTTTGTTATATATGCACTCTTATGTACTTTCCCCAGTATTATAGTTTAAATTAAAGTTTCCATTATTTTCATAGCACAACCTTAATGTAGGAACGATGCATGTTAATTATATGAAAACAATACTATCAAAATTTAGGAACTGTAATCGAAACAATTTATCTGCAGTTAAATACAGTATATAGTATTGACGTTCGTGTAGATCAAGAGCAAACGCAATTTTTATTGTGCACAGAAGCTGCGATTTATTTTTATTTTCTTTAATAAGGCTTCAATAACGTATTCTATAAATCTCGCAATTGCTATCCACACAGTTCAGCTTTACCTGTCCGTATGCTGATCCGTCAGCGTATTTTATTGCAGCCTAAGAATTCAGTGCGTATGTTTTCCAAATTTTTGCTCACATATATTAATGCAGGCCTTCTTGCTGAATTAACGTGTATGCCCTAACTAATGTGTCCACAAAGGAAGAGTCTATAGAAATTACCATCTCGAATACATCAATTACGAAGCGTCAAATAAAAAGAAAAACATTTCGAACAAAGAGTGCTTGATATCAGAGGGGATACACAATGTACAAAAGTGTGTTTATTTACCATGTCAACGTCCATACCGGAAGATGCCTACGACCATACTCGATGGATAACTCTTTATACTCAAGGCTAAGAGTCATGGAAGCGAGTATTCTACCACTAAGCCAGCTTATCGGTAATATTACAGGGTTCTACACTTTTTTTGTGTTAGATGTTCTCAGCAAGGGTTTTTTAATTTTTTAGTACGGAAATGTATTTTTTTTTTCTTTAAGAGTTCGTTTACCAATACCTAACCAACAAGCTATAGAAACTTAACATTTTCAGTCAAACACCCACTCTGACTCCACTCTGATTCTGTACCAATCTTGATAACATACCGGTTTCAACCTATTACGGTCATAATAATAGTATTACCGAAACCGTTACATATTCCTGGAACTTGTTACTATATAACTATTATAAATTCTAACCGTAACCTTCCAACTTTGATAGGAGTTATGACGTCATAATGGTTACGGTGTATGGTTTCGATTTGAAAACCGCGACCGTAACCGACACCTATACTTGTCTTGATTTCAAACCCTGATTATCAGGTTTATTCCCGAACGAAACTCAACGTTTGGTAAGCATTCAGTTCGTTCCGGAAAAAACCAAACGTTTGGTGAGCATTCA
>KZ874409.1:21113-36460 GCA_003456935.1 Machilis hrabei
TAACCAACTACCAAATTGAGTGGTCACTGCAACTAGCCGTTTTTCTCCGTGCAGTTTTATTCCAATTTTACGTTTTTCTTTTTCTAAGTACACCCGTGGAAACATTAAGTGAAACATCGGAAATATTCCAACTCCCTTTATTTCTTGGAGTCCCTGTTGAGCACGTGAGGTTTATACTTGTCGCTTCAATGAGCTAGAATTCACAGCAAAGCTGTGACGGGAAGTCCAATCACGTGCGACACTGAGGTTTGGGTGGATGTTGTCACATATATAGAGAAATCGTCAAGTACGTTTCAATGCAGTTACTAACGACTACATTTGAAACAAGGTTTAAGTTATAATATGTATTTCAAAATGTATACAAAGGAAGAGCTCCCTATTTGAAAAGACGAGAACAAATTAGAAATAAGTTTTGTCACAACTCTAGTATGTATCGAGTATCTGACCATAGTATTTATGAAACGTGCTCAATTGTTTTGTATAAAAGCTATAGACATATTTGTAGTTTGGGAAATGCCAGTTTGTGCTATCATAGAAGGTAAAGAAATACATTAAAGTGACGGCAAAGAATGTGCGTTAATTTTCTTTTCAATGTAGTTCAACACTGTGCAATGAGTGGACTGACAAGTGTGTTCTATGTCACATATCTTCAACATTGTTTCAATTGTAGTCATTAGTAATATGTTGATAATCACCTAANAAACTGCACTGAAAAGTCTTTGACGACGATTTTTCTACATATGTGGCAACATCAGTATCGTCTCATTCCACCCGAACCTCAATTTTGCAAGTGATTGGACTTCCCGTCACAGCAGTGAATCCTAGATCATTGGTAAGTATAAACCTCAGGCGCTCCACAGAGACACCAAGAAAAAAAGGGAGTTGGAATTTTTTCGGTTTCTCAATTCATGTTTCCACGGGTGTACATGTACTGTTAGACAATTGTATACTGTATTGCACTAAAACCAGAGTAATCAAGATAGAAGATTTAGATCCACATACACTGTAAGAGGTAAACTTGCTTTACACTGCCTGCGTTTGTTTATCTCAATTTCCGAGTTCTTGATGTTCATGAATATCTCTTACCCGACAAAATTTTGAAAATTCGTACTCTAAAGAAAGACTGTTACAGTTTATCAATAGATTAAACATTTATATTCAAATAGTACACCATTTTCTGTGTGCGGTAAGAATGCAAAGATGAAACATGTTAGTTTAAGTGTTGGCGATCGATACTAAGATTTGTTAGTCAAGATGATCTAAGCGCAGATGGTGTATTGTTAACTATAAGTTTACGTAGACATTTGTCAGATAGTTTTATTGCCTCAGAAATTTCACATTGAATTATAAATATTTAATTTGTTATCCACAGTTTAAAAGCATAAAAAGAGGCCACCCACTCACACCAGTTAGTATCGACTTGAAATGCTCCAGACATTGGTAATCAATGGCAAGCCGAGAGGAATTCAGGTTATGAAGACGATCTGGCTGAACACATGCGATGTAGTGGTTCTTTTCCGTAAATTCAAACGGAAAATACAATTAACTGAAGACCTAAGAGTTCTTTGTAGAAATACTTCTAAACTATTCGGAAAATGATTCTAATAAATGAGAGAATAACAAGTATGTAATAGAATGTTTTTCCTATTAGCATTAGTAGAAAGAAAACTGTCGAAAACTTCAGATCGAAACATAGTTGTACAAAAAATCGGTTGTCTGTTCTACTTGGGGTGGCACTACGAAAGCCAAGGGAGGATTCTGTCTCTGCGTCACTTCCTTACCCTCAAAATAAACAAACATCTCGACGAGATCGACGTACGCTGTCGGCGATGAAATGTGGCTGCGAGAAGCAAAGGGGGATCAACAGCCAACTTTGTGCCCTTGTTATCAGCGGCTAAATGTACTAGTTTTCACGGCCATCCATATTGGCATCTCCTAAGACAGAAAGATGGCGCCAGGATACCATCGACAAAAGAATGGCTGCTACCAAAGAAACGCATCACGCGAACGATGGAAGACGAAGCCGGCCGGTCGTCCCTCGAAAGCCGCCAGGTGCCGGAGTTCCCAGCGCCCGTCGAGACCAAACACTTCCGGCTGGCCGCCGAAAAATACGCACGTCCCAAAAGACAAAGGGTGATGGGCCTCCAAGCCTTCAAATCACTGCCCCCTCATTTTCGAGGAGGTGGACTGCCGAATGGAAAAACATGGCGAGAAGGGAAGAGAAAAGCAGCACCTCAATTGGTCAAATGTCTTACAAACACGTCTAAGGGCTAAGTAATTAAAGTTAGCCATTGTTGTCGGGGAATGTTCCAGTGATCTATCTGACTTCATTTGAATATATAAACAAAATACTTTTAATAAATTTTGAATATCTTAGTCCCCCACAAAAATGTTAACAACCATTAAAAATATCAGAGCCATGTTTCAGTTGCATGTTTTATTACTCGCATCAAAGAAGTTGATATAGAAACTTGTGTTTATTAGTCAGTTACACTGAGTTGCGAAACTGTCTTTCATTTCAATAAAAGTGTCATCATGTAATCAGTTTTATCGAAGCAAAGTCAAATCGCATTAATTGAGGCGGAAATACATTGTACCACATTGCAGTTAGAATTAAATAGTTGAAAAAAGTCAGTTGTTATAGAAAATTGGACGCCATTACTGTTCCAAAGGCGCTGTGGAACGATATTAGCATCCCATATTTCTATTAGAAAATACTGAACTTCACTAATTTACCTGTATTTTAGTACAAAGCATGTTCTCGTGGGCTAGTAGTGAAGAACTGATTAAACCGTGAAACTTTAATCAAACTTGAATACAGTACAGCTCTACAGCTCAGTAGTTCTGACCTAATGTCATTATTGTTTATGGAAGTATTTTATGCACAAACTTCAAAATAATCAGCAGGTCACCTTACGCAATACATCTTACCACCTTTAATTCAAGGGAAAATATCTGACATAGTATTATTAACGTACTGCAAGCTTAGTTAATTCCATAAAGCTTTGGCTATTAAAAGTAAACAGGCAAAGTACAAAACCATACAAGTACAAATTCCTTCACACATAGCCCCTGCCAATAACACATTCTGGGTAGGCACTGTTGGTAAATTCTAAACAAAATGATGTAGCAAGTAGCAAACAAAAAGCTAACTCTTCTAGATTTATAGTGTCCGTAAAATATACAGGGTGTTTAAAAAATGTGTACCAAAAATTGGAGAGCGTGTTCTTTGGACCCAATAATGTTATTAACATTTTTTTTGCAGACCTTTCAGACTAATGGTTTAGCCATAATTAAGCAATTAAATTGTCCGATCACGAGGCGCGTTACAGAAACACCACGGCCACGGCATTTGCAATTCGCCAATTCTAACGCGTGGCCGTGGTGTTTCTGTAACGCGTTTCGTGATTCGACAGTTTAATTGCTCAATTATGGCTAAACCATTAGTCTGAAAGGTCTGCGAAAAATTTTTAATAACATTATTAGGTCCAAAGAACACGCTCTCCAATTATTGGTACAAATTTTTTAAACACTCTGTATGTTTTGCATTACACTATGTTGGCTTTACGGCGCGTCAACACGCATTACACTACATCTTATTTTTATATTTGGCAGTAAGGTTTGCTCGCATACATGTGAAACTTATAACTAAGAAATGACTTCACGTAAACGTGAGGTTCGTTTCATCCCGGTACGTCTCACTAAATGTAAAATAATACAATCAACTCTGTGTATCTCACGTGAGCTTGTTAGGCCTACGCGGTAAGATCAATCTGAAATTTACTATCCTATCGCTAAAAGTATTGCTGTTTCTTAATTTTAAGTACATATAGTACCAGGAACGATTTTGTCATATCCAAACGAAGCGTAGCGCAAATGTCGTTTCGCTTAAAACGCGAATTTGCGCTACGCTTCGTTTGGATATGACAAAACCGTTCCTGGTACTGTACCATGCGGTACTGGTTATGCTGAAGTGGGGTTCAGAGAACTGGTAAATTTTGATACCTGGTCCAGTTCATTTTTAGAGTGAGTCACTCAGTTACAGCCAATGTGTATCTTTGTTTATGATGAGATTTTACAGTAATACGATACATAAAGAATAGATACGTATCGTGAGCCCCGAGTCTTACTTAAAATAATTAACTGTAGTGCTTAAATTGAAAAACAGAGACAAAGTTTTAGAAGTAAAATAAAATAAAAACAAAAGATTCAATCACTGCAAAAAAAAACTAAAATCTAAAAACGTATCTTGCACCCTTATGAACAATTCAACCAATTAAGTTAGTAACATGTCCATCCAATAAGCAGGGAGCAAAATGAATTTCAAGAACCACACAGTCCGCTCAAAATAAAACATTAACTCGAGTGGTTGTAATCAATTCGCCATTGATTTCTAACCCAACGTCAAAAATCTAGATCAAACCAATCCCCATAAAAGACTTGTCTGTCAGCTGGCACCAGCATAATGAAAGCAGTGAAAGCGAATGTCACGCTCACTCAAGACGAAACTATCCCCACTCGGGTTTTTAAGGGTGGTGGTAGCGAAGGCTAAGGAGCCAGGGAGGAAAAGGAGGGACGGGTTTAGGGGGTGGAGACAAGATTCAGTCGCTGCCATTCGTCTCCGGGTTTCACACAAAAGTGCATGCTTTCGGCGTTCACATTTCCATAATCGCTTTCTGAGTGATTTCTGGGGTCACTCAACACAGATATTGACTTCAAACGGAAACAAGAGGTCTGCCGCAGGATCCTAAATTATTCTTTCGATACGAGACCAGGCTGTTCTCCTATAATAGACGACATGTTCACCAAGATGCGAGTTCCTTGAGTAACAATGTCATCTCCTCTTTCGATTACTTTATTCAAATGCTTAGAAACAGTCCCCTGTCTACATGTGGACGCTCACGATCTTCCCTAAACTTTTATTTCGTCTTTCTGTACCTACTAAGTAGTTTACATGAAGTGGGCTCCATTTACATTAATTGTAAATCCTATGATTCACCATTTCTACCCTAACAGCATCAGTGAGTCATTCATATACACGTGCTTTCTAAATGTGTTACATTTAATGGTTGTATTCATTACCAATGGGCAAAAAATTAGCTGCGCAGTATCCTACTGGTTTTGGACTATCTTGTATAAAATTGAAAACGTGTTTACAAGTGAACCTAGAATATAATGGTGTTATTGTTCGTTGAATTATACAGTATATCCCTAAATAATCATTAACAGGTGGAATTAATGAGCAAAATTAAACAAAAACTAGTAATGATATACAGGGTGTTTAAAAAATGTGTACCAAAAATTGGAGAGCGTGTTCTTTGGACCTAATAATGTTATTAACATTTTTTTTTCGCAGACCTTTCAGACTAATGGTTTAGCCATAATTAAGCAATTAAACTGTCGAATCACGAGACGCGTTACAGAAACACCACGGCCACGCATTAGAATTGGCGAATGACAAGTGCCAATTCTAGCGCGTGGCCGTGGTGTTTCTGTAACGCGTTTCGTGATTCGACAGTTTAATTGCTTAATTATGGCTAAACCATTAGTCTGAAAGGTCTGCAAAAAATGTTTTAATAACATTATTGGGTCCAAAGAACACGCTCTCCAATTTTTGGTACATTTTTTTAAACACCCTGTATATATATATATATTTAACTTTGCTACCTTTTCATTTTGTGAATTTCGGAGCTCAAATACTGAATATTTNTTATTATATTCCATTTTGAAAATTGACGTATCTCAAAGATTTTTTATATCAAAATACTAGTTTTCCCGATTTTTCAAAAATAAAAAAATGGCCTAACCGTTTCCAAATTATTACGGCACTATACTTAAAAAACGCAGCGTTAAACGAAACAAAATCACCACACATTACCGTCATATTAAAAACACCGGTTCGACTGGCATTTTATAAATTACTCAAAATACATAGTTTACACATATCAAATTTAATATAAATTTTATAGAAATGTGTAAAACATATGGCAGCATTATATTCTAGGTTTATTTGTTAAGTACTACTTCGATTTTATGTTTCCTTCCTTTAGAAGCGAATGCTCATTAATGACGGTAACATTCGTATTTTTGTTCTCTTTAGTTGACTTCTTATTGTGGAATTATGGCAGGGGACAAGGATTTCTTACACACCTTATTTTATCTTTTATCATTTTCAAAGGATTTATGTAGGCGCCCCCAATATAATTTTGCAACCGCGTCCTAACAATGGAAGCGTAGTTTTGATCTTGATGTGCTATTAACGTTTAGTTCTACAACAAAACTAAATTAGAAAACTGAATGCTATATAGAATGTAAAGTTTTTATTTTCCTTTTTAAAATGGTTCGGAATTAAGTAAGGATTTTTGAATTTATCAGTAAAAGAATAATTAGACTCGTGTCATTATCTCACTTTGTAATAGAGTAATAAATGAGGTAAAAGTGAAGAAGTTTTTAAATTAATAACAAGGAACTCTTAACATTTCACGGATATGTGCTATAACGCAACATTCATGCAAAAGATAAACTTCTTCGAGAACGAACATGAACTGCTAATCTGCCTTAAGGCCCATTATTTACTAATTTTAATGTAAGCTTGATAACTGATATTTTTTTATTTGGGTGAACAATAATGCTATTACTTGATATAAAGGGTGCTAATGCATTTAGGTCAAAATCTAAAATGGTGTTTTGATCTGAGCGCAAATCAAAAGCATAACATATTTCATGGCCAATTTGTGTTATATCGCAGCGTTTATCTTCAATTTTACGTTAAATAATTTTAATACATAACCTAAACGTTCTACTTTTAAGATTCTTTTTGTTACGAAAGTTGTATAATTTACATATTTACGGTTCTGTGTTTTTCACCAAANTGGGAGCTTTGTGTTAATATTGTTATTTAGAAAACTCATTGGTAATGGCAATAATTCAACCACTAATATAGCGGACACCATTGTACCTTATAGAAACAATGAAACGGCATAGAAATTTAATACTAGTTCGACAAATCCATAACCAAATAATTCACAACGGTATCCTTCAACTAAACAAAAACGTTATGTTTGATTCTTATTTCTTGAAACATAGAAAGTTAAATATAACAGATACATNTAGTTATCAGAATTAGGTTAACCGTGCAATGAATAATATATATTTTTTATTTAATTGGAAAGCTTTAAAAACCCACAACGTCTCTGGTCATTGTACGTAATTATCTGCATATGGAGTCACGTAATTCGTGGACACAAATACGTAGGGTGACATCTAACTGAAAACTAATACAAAATACGCAATGAACATATGGCACCTGACAGTTATTTTATGATAAAATTATATTAAAGATAGTATCAAAATGTTTCAACCTTGTATGTTGTGGAATGTTAGGGCCCAGGAAGTGTAGTCTATACTGCATTTTGTTTTTTTGTCAGTATGTATAAGCGATTTATTTTTCCTCTGGTAAAATCACCTAGGATATTCGATCCCCCCAAGTAACAATAATCTGATATAAATAAGTGACATAGGTTGTTATTACAGAAAAGAGGGATATTAATTACGTTTTTACACCCAACAATTATATATTAAATGATAGTGGTTATAGATGTGCACTCTCTATTTAAGTGGTACACATTTTCTAATCTGACTTTGCTATTAAAAACCCAAACTAATTCACTCTGAAAAATAGGAAATAAAAATCCCTAGAAAATTTATACCTCCTTTTATTAAACGTGTATTATTTTGAGGGTAACATCGCCTAGAAGATTTGTACTCCACGTTAAATCATTAAATAATCTATGTCACTTTTCTGCATGGATTTTTACTTCCTTTCATTTACCGAGGGGGAGTACGAATTGCCTAAGTAATATTTACCGATGTCAAAGGCGTTTAGACAATTTTTACCGAGAATAAAAATCGTCCGTTATACCGGGATCTGGCTCTCACTGCTTGAGTTCAAACCTGTTACTTTCTAGGTTTGTAGACTGAACATAGGTAACCGGAATCAGAAGCCGCACAGCGTGAGATCTGTAGTTTATATTTTCCTGGACCTACGAGTACATTTTCATCAAAAATGATGCCTCAGTGTACCGCTTCCTTACTAAGCCAAGAACTTTTATATTTTAAGCGAGCCGTTGATTTCATATTTTCAGTGGCCATTTTTATGTAAATACGCAATGAGAAATCACCATCAACAGTTCATATCCTTGCTTAGAATATCTTGAGAAATGTCTCCCTATAGGTAATATGTTTTTAAATTAAAAAGTACTTCTTCAAAATAGAATATATGTAATAGTTTAAAGCTAATTCCTTTAAATTTGCAAATGTTAATTTTCAAATTGTCTCCGTCTTGTGTTTAACTCCTGGAAGCTCGACATTATTGTTTAGTGTTCTTTAGCCTTTTGATTGAGTTTTGTGTTGCCACGACATCTGCTCAATCTTGCCTTTTCTCTCACGACATTTTCGAAAATCCGGATTAATTCCTTCTGATTAGAAAATTGCTCTTGTAGCTTCAGTGTTCAAATCAGTTTCTCAGGCTGGCTCATCAAAGAATGAGCCAATTAGCTGACTTTCGGCCAAGCTCAAAGCTCCTCAGATTAATTTAGAATCGCCTCCCAGAGTAATGTCTTAAATTTCACGAAATATTTTCTCTTTAACAATCTGTTAAAATGGAAATAGACGTGTATTCTTTATTTTGTATTTAATGTACTCATCTGCAAATAAATAATTTTTAAATCATGAAATATCTTAATAGGTGTTGCTACCATCCACGTACAGTTGAAAGTATAACTATTTTCATTATATACTGAAAAATATCATCACCGAAGAATTACATCTGTATTGCACAACTTTTGTTAATAAATTTAGATCTCCAGTTGCAGTAAGAGCATTACGATAATTATCTACTTCAGTTTTTGAATGTTTATTATTTGCATAAATTAAATTTACCTTTCGTTTGTATACCATGTGTTTGAAAGCATTTGAGTGATGTTATCATTTCTGGCAATAGTTAAGCCAGGATATTATATTCATAATATGTGGAGGTCTCTGCTAACACAGGCCGGCCCCTATCGGAGAGTCAGCAGCCCAGCCCGGCCAGGATCTGCAAAGGACTGCGGAATACGGCCCGGGCCCTGTTGCCTGTATGTTCCTAGTGCGTTTTATTGCAATAAACATAGCTTCATGTTAATTACTACTTGGTTATGGCCACTTCCACCCCAAAATTATCAACAATAAAAGGAAGTAGTCTATACAGTAAATATAAACTATTTATCTACTTTCTTTCTAACTCAGCTGATCTCGGAGTGCTGATAAATAGCAGTCAGTGCTGTAGATGAACTGTTTACGCGACTAAATCAGGTTCAATTTTCTAGATTAGTAATGAATTAGACTTAACGATGTCCAAGGTTGAAAAATATGTCGTTACCAGAATCACCGTCTCTTAAAATAGCATTATTTTTAACGGTCACAGGAGACCCAAGAAATCCTAGATATATTTTACGGCAAATCTTCAATCCAAATTAAACCCTTCACATTACAAAAATAGTCTACTTTTGATTGGTACGCTCAAGTAAGAGTCATCATTAATCTCAAGTCATTCAGATGTTTAAAGAAGAGTTTTTACTTACACAATGGACAGTAAACTCTACGAAAATTTATTACAAAATATTAATAACATTATGATGATAATGGTGTGATTCGCACTACACTGACAGCTATTAAGTCGTTTGCCGCCAATGTCTTCTTAATACTTATACACTTATGTTAAAGGTTCTGTTGGTTTCAATCCCTAACTTACCTGTCTCGTGTCTTTATAATGCCGATATTGCTTCAATGTTTGAATACGTGAATATAGTTGCAAATCAGTAATGTGAAATATTGAAATTGTATAATTTTCAAGTTTGTGAAAATATAAAACACTGCTTGAGAATATATAAAGCATCTACTATTCCTGCGTAACGTTTTAGTCTTGTGCACTGGCTGCCCAGCAAAAGCGTATGAAAATTTGTTATGATTCAATTTAGATTTGCAAGAGTTGACAAATAAGTTAATGCATTAAATCACATCTAAAATTATTTATGAATAGTTAGTGGAAAAAAATCGCTCTATTTATGACATGTTTGTTTTTGTATAAGCTTGTCTAAAATTAACTTGCATTTAATGTGTATTCTCCACAATTACATTTAATTTTAAAAAAGTCGTAAACGAGAAGAAACGTAATCCCAAAATAAACTCAATATACAATTCTAATACATTCTATATTTATCCTATAATTACTTCCTAAAATTAATAGTGCACACGCTAGAAAAAGACCAGATTGTTTTCCGGGAGCCTGTTTTCAATCTAGAAGGTGCTGGTGACTCTCTAGTTCACACCTTCGTTTATACAGCACAAGCCAGACACTTAAGTTTCGAAAAGGAACACAGAAGAGTTTCCACCTACCTGACTTAGACAGTCATTTGCCAGTATTTCAACACTGAATTTTAAGCTGTGAAATACTTTGTATACACCAGATGCACAAAACGGATTTTCAAACACTTTTTACGAAAAAATGTCTGAAAACTGGTAGTAGATGTTGGAATGGTTGAACTTGCATCATTTAGGAAACCAATTGCTGTTATTACATTGAATACATACATGTAGCGTAATACCTTAGAATTAGGTCATAACCTATGGAAATTGCAAAAGTCACCCAAACACCAACCAAGAAAGGTGTGTCTTTGAACAGGAAAAAGATCGTGGTTCTGGCTACGATTGGTACGCGGCATGTCATGCTGTGCTTCTTATTGGCTCCTACCACAAGCAGATGTTGACTCAGAAGAAGACGAAGCCATCGTCTATGAGAAACTTCCTAACTCAAGTAAAAGTACAATTAAGCGCTGCTAGAATTGTTGAGTAAACGATCGAGTTTGGTTTTACGGTTTTCAAACTTAGGACTTCTCAAAAAGCTCGTCCATTCGAGAAAACGATTGGACGTCAAACAGTCGTAAAGCCATACTCCGTCTCCCTTCCATTCCAGCGAGTCCATTTTTATTAAAGGCCCGTTCCGTTTACACGTGAATATTTCATCATTTTTATTTATCAACGCTGAACAAAACGTTGCCAGGTCATTTGTCTGACAGAAAAAGGGGAGAAAACCGAATGAAATGCGGCCAATTTCTACTACCATTGTAATCTCTTTTATCTTTTTTCCTTTTCCCACCTGTTTATCGAGTACAATTAATATCGTTAATGTGAATGACGTCATTCAAGNGTCCTCCATCGTGAACAATGTGTATTGATACAGGCTGATACCTCTTAGAAGGGGAGCGAAATCAGGTGACAATGGCAGGGCAAAGTTACAATCAAAATGCTGATTGAGCAGCGAGGTTGTTCTTACCAGTAAACACGACGTTTCTTTCCATATAGCTACTGCATCCTTGATTCTAAAATGTTGAGAAGCCAAGTAAAACAAATTATACGTAGGTCAGGTTTAAAAAAAGGATGAATCAAACAACGGTAATTGAACATACACAGAGTGATTTTACTCTTTTTTGTTGACTTTTTCCTATTTAGAAATTGATCTAACTTCTTGCTAAAAATACTTTGGCGAGCTAATAGAAAACTTATTTTTCAAAGTATAACTGAAATAACTGTTTGAAATTGTTTGCTCCTGACTTACCAAAACGACTTATTCGTCCTCCAATGGCGTACGAATAGGTTTTGCCAAGTTCTACATCGGTTAATCTCCATTTCAGTACAATCGTACTTAATTAGTTGGAATACTGTCGGAATGATAAATTGTGCTGTTCAACAGCTCTGAAGATATGCAACGCCACTTGTAAGACATATTTATTTTCTTGAAAACGATTCTTTATTTTGACCATATAAAGTGCCACATTTGATTCAAGACTTGGACACATTAGCGGATATCTATTTAATTTTAATTGCTGTCTAACTAATAGCAGGGCTTCAACATTGTCTCTATAATAAAGTCAAAGTAAATTAGATGATATAAAATGAAAGCACGGCTGCCCAGTATTGTTTATTGTATTATTACCGCCATTCATTAAAATAAAGAAACCATTAAAAAATATACTTTAGAGTATACTGGGTGATTCAGAAATACCTGTACAAACTTTGGGAGTATATTCCCCACACCTAGACAAGAAAAAATGTAATATAAACATACGCCCGGAAATGCCTGGTTTATAAGTTAAAATCGAAAGATGATATTCTACGAAATAAACACAGATGTAACTTTTACTTCAAACAGATGTCACATTTTATTTCAAATTGACAGAATACATTTACNTAATGCTTTTTCACGTTTTCGACCTCTGCATTTTCTCTTTTCATCTTTGTAAGGAGAATGTTCAAACATAGCAGATAAACTTCTCATTGTCCTATTCCTTGGTCATTTCTGAGTCAAATGTTTATGGCGTGTGTGTATATACATATATAGTGTAAGTAAAAAAGTTATGTCATAACTTCACGCAAGTCTTCCTTGACCTACGGTAAAGAAAAAGAGCCCTATGAACGATCATCCAGCAATTCTCTTGTTTAAGATATTTCCATTTTAGGATTTGGTTGAATGACTCGCTGTTGCTCGCATATTATGTTGTTTACTATTATAGGTAATTGCACAACGGCTTAAAACGTATATTTACAGTAAATGCTGAAAAGCTGCATCTGCTCTGACCACGCATGTCCGAGTAAGATCAGTCAATAATTATGACTAGACGTATTCGATCATCGCCTTGGAGTTGTTTTTGTTTATTATTGCTGACAAAGTGGTTACGCTAGACGGAGGTTCTCCGTTTGAAGTCATACATGTCACAATAACGAGTGAATAGATGTATTAAGAACTGAGTAGCGAACATCCAACGTTCGGTGATATGTCATGCAAGACTTAAAACGCAATCGACGATATGTGAAAAAATTCCCTAATTAACATTTAACAAACATACTGCATTCATTGCCATGAATAGTTTTTTCACATGAGGTACGCAGTCAGCATCACATTGATCAACCACGGTAGTCCGTCTGAACGCAAAGGTGTGTGTAACATATTCAGAATAGGCACTACAAATTCGTATTTATCGGTTCTTTGAACGTCATACTCGGACAACTGTGGACACGGGAGGTGCAACGTTTAGGCATCTACTGTGAACACAAGCTGCAAACCTTTGTATAAATGATTATGATATTACATGACATAACATGAGGATAACAACAGAGTAATTAACAAAATTCTAAAACTGAAAATTGTTTAAAATAAAGTACATTGACACCATGTTCAGAGGACTATTTTTCATTGTTTTGGATCCGGGAACATGCATGTGCAATTTTCGTGTTCCTGGAAATTAAATAAAAAGTGACATGATACAACATATAGGCAACAGTTCGGTTTTTATTCACTTATAGTCCTGTTTCGAATTGTACTATTTTTGTTTTTAATTTCACTATTTTTATTTGCGCTTTAATTTACAAAAACTTAGTACACGCGAACAAATGTATTTTATTCCGATTGAGTAACATATGAATAAAAAAAAATATTTTATTCCGATTGAGTAACATATGAATCACTTCAAAATAAAACAATTCTTAGGTGTCTGTAGATCAAATAGCCTGAATTTTGTATCGTATTGAAAACGTCCGATGTGAACTAACTCATAAAGAAACTAAAAAAATCGGTTACTAAGGAAAACAGTTGAAAATAATAAAAGACCGTATAAATAGTATTGATCATAAATATGTAATGTTTGCTACTTAACAAGATAAATGTTATGTTGAGAAACTAAAGTTGTTTGGGAAATACACAAAAAATAAAGAACATTGTTGACAATGAGTTTAACATTTTCATTTATATTTGTCAAAAGAAAAAACTTTTCAGTGAAACTGAAAATAAAGTTTTCATATTTGGTCATGTCAGTTTATTTTTTATAGTAAGTTGAATATAAAATAAAAATTATATAGGTGAATATGTAGGTACGTATGGTTTGCATTAATATATACAAATATAATTATCTTATTTCACTTAATAATTTCAGTGATTAGCCAAACTAGTTGAGTCGTTACCTCACCTCATCTATTTTACCCAAATTTATTTGGTACATCTAATGTTTGAATTTGTTGTCACACATAAATTGAGATACTTTTTATTGGTGAAATTACGACAATCGTGAACCACTTCAANAATATTATAAGTTTATAATGTATTAATTCCTTGTCTAGCCTTTTGACAATAATAAAAAAAGAAGTTTCATGGCTTCTAGACATAACATTTAATGTACCTAAAGTTTTAATTGTGTTCAGGACTTTTATATTGTAATGTTATGTGAATTAACTTGTTAATTTGTTTATATATTCGAAAACGTTCTCTAGGTGTATTAAAATGTTGCATCTAAAAGCTAAAAACCTATTTTATTATTAACAAATAATAAGTACTCTCTGGACCATGCTATAAAGAAGATAATTTAATTTTCTTTGGGTATGCCGGTGTATGGATTATGTTACAAATGCTGTACTGTACTCGCATACCTACTTGATGTGTATTGATGAATACAGCTTCATAACCTCTTATCATTTTTACGGTTAATTTTTGCAAGTTGCTACACATAGGATTAATTTGTTTTTAATCGGGAAGATAATACATTTGGTTATCAAATAAAATAACTAAAAATACTGGTTGCCTGAATCGTAAAACTAAAAGTTATAATTAAAAATCTGTAATATTTGAACATACACAAACACAGTGCTTAAAAACATACCCATCTATCTACAAACACATACATTAAACATGAAAGGAATATTAGCTAATAGGACAGATAACATTAAGTAAGTGCGAAAAAAGGTAGGTCTCAGGCTAACATGCCGAGCGTGGACAAAACNTATTGTTAAACATCTATTTATAGAAAAGGAAAGAGGAAATGGCCAACCACTAGAAGGCACAACGTTCGTATTTTNTTCTCAGCTATTTTCGTTTTGCTTCCCTTTTCAAAAAAATGTGAGATAATTTTAAGTGATGTCTCCTGATAAGTGATGTGCTGCGTATTTGACAAACTTGATTCAGGCAAGGTACTGTACAAAAGGGAAGGAGACATGTACTTACTGCCTCGCTGCGGGATCTGTGCAGCTGAAACAAAAAGACAAGAAACAAAAATATAACATCGCAAACAGCGTCACCTCAGTCAATGAACACAGTTACCGCAAATGCAACACTTAGTATAAGAATAAGAACATATTAAGCTTATCTACCAACTGTTATTTGCACAGCAATACAAGTAACATTAATAGTAAGAGTAATAAAAACATCAAAATGCATAATAAACAAAACAAGTCTATCACCTTTTTCAAAGTCCACGACACTTTTG
>KZ874411.1:2360-13319 GCA_003456935.1 Machilis hrabei
CTTCCGCTGGCATCCCAGCAAGTGGTAAGCGAGTACCAGCTCAGACAATAATACAAGACAATAAATTGTGATTCCCTAAGTTCGTAAATAAATATATAAATTATATAAATCCGTCACCCTTACATCATTCCCCCATATACAGGACGTATAAAAATAAACATTTTTATCTGACGCGAGTGAAAGATATATTGGTTAGCTTGTAGGCTACTAGGAGTGCAAAACATATATTCAAACATAAAAGAAAACATACTTACATAAGAGCGTGGTACCCTCACAATTGTACATAAATCGATTGTAATTTGTTTCATGGACAAAATATTTTTTGTTGTCAAAAATCACATTATTTGATTCGTAGATGATTGTTCATAATTGTTCGTTAGGGCTGGCAAATCAAAATATAGAACAAAATTGAAAATTGCAGGTTGAGAAAGAAAAAATTATTTAAGTCTGCAATAAAAATTTGAAAAAATATATTCTGCTACACCCTACGTTATATATACACTTGGTTTGTAAACACTGTCCTTGCTTTTGAAAAAAAAACTGAATCATTTAATGTTCACTGATCAGTTTGCACAACTAAAGTTTTTCGCACTCATAACTCACATATTACGACGTTTTATAACAGTAGCAGACGCTTGAAGTTCCATGGAATAATGCAGAGTCAACCATGGAGTCGTAAGTCAGACAGCATAGCNTGGTCCAGAAAGTATNCTGTGTATAGAGAGGCTTCCATGCTTCAGTTACATGGAGTCGAACCAAGTTGAGACATACAGGTGAGTTTNGAAGTGTAAGTGTTCCATAACAAAAACGCTTCCCGGAGTTTTCTGAAAGGTAGAACAGAGCGCAAGTATTTGTTATCTTAACAGCTTGTGTGTATGTGTTTTGCTCTTAAGTGTCGTTGTAAAGAACTATCATTCAAGTGGTAAAATTTAGTGCACCTATAACGACTGCAATGACATATGGTGTCAAATTAAATGTAAACAAAGGTATCATTCCGTGAAACAAAAAGGTTAAATCTTTAACTAGATACCTGAAATTAAAGTTTAGTGGAGGTTTAAGTTGAATGTCGTTATAGACGACTTCTCACTTACGTGTGTGTAATGTGTTGGAATTTTGTATTGGAAATTGTGTTTCACTTACTATGTGGNGACAAACTCATGGGTTCCTAATAATTTTGGAAAACAAATTTTAAGTGTTTAGAAAATACCTAAACATAACAAAATATTATAAACATGTCTGTCAACATTTTCCCAGAGTACATTTATTTTAAATTGTCGTCACAAGCAAATGGTGAGAAAAAAATTGTTATATACATAGTGTAGGAAATTCTATTATGTGAAGTAATGTGGGTGATACGTATATAAATAAATTAATAAACAAAATAAATTGTTTGATGTTCATGCAAACCGGCGTGAGGTTGAAAAAATTCCAAAGAAATTTACGTATTTAATTTACTACGAAAACAGTTAAACTGTTGAAACTAAAAGCAAGTTGAATGAGTAATATGGAATGTATAATTATGTCCAATAATTTTTTCAATGTGGTTAGCTTCTGTCATGTGCTTCAGCAATAGAACATTAAATAGCCATAGCTAACAGAAATTATTATCTACACTCAAGTACAGTATTTTGATACAACAAAATTAAATCTGCATGAATGCAATGTAACCAGAAAAAATTTTATTTCAAGAACTTAAATAAATTGCAGATAAAAATTATATAAGATCTAGGTTGGTACCTGTGCTTACACGACAGAAAATTATTCAAAGAACATGAATAAATTTATTATCCAAATGTCTTGGGTTTTTTTTTCCAAGCGAAAAAATAAAAAAAAAATACTTTACAAAAATGTTAATTTTAACATTTACGAATGTTAATTTAGACAAATAAGGAATATGTATATGGTCTAAATGATTATTTTTTTAAGTACCGATATAATATAATTTAAATCGTTTACCCTGAAAGACCAAAATATTTTTTTATTTATTTTTTTTATAAAAAAAACAGAATTAGAAATGAAAAAATCGTTGGAAGAAAGCTCTCCAAACCCTACTCCGCCAAGGAGCTCAATCCTCCCCCGCGGACAATTCGTGGTCTTCCACGCCACTGTATGTCTCGGGGTGGTGCTCAAACTCCTCAGGGACTACCATTTGGAAAAAATCTTCGTTACTGATTGCCTCCTCTTCCCAAAGGAGGTCATTCTGTAACTGATTCGCAGCCTGCTGATTCCAATAGGCTTTTTGTCTCTCATCCACTTTTTTTTATTTCTATTTCCTTCATAATCTGACTCCACTGTGAGTGGATAATACCGCTCGGAGTGTTGATGTACATCTTATTGTCCGCCATAAAGTACTGTAGCTTGTTTCTATTCACTAGGATGCGATTAGAATCAACCAGAGAATACAGTGGACAAGGGGTGTGTGCAAATCCCACTCCGATGGTGGGGTATTATCATCTTCAAATCTCTTCCCATCCTCCGATCTCCAGAGAATTTTGTCTTTAATCTCAATGCTCCTGACATATTCTCTGAGACCCAGAAAGGAAGGACCCACATACAAAATGGTGTGAGAATATACTCACTTACCCAAAGATTGAAGATCCAACGTCCCACTAAACCTCCAAGAATAACACTCAAAATAGCCGTGATTGTAACCATTGTAATGGAACTCAAAAATAATTTAACTAAATATGAACACAAAATTGAAACACTGAATTTAGATACTACACTGAATTTTATGAACACAAAATGATATACTGAACCTGAATACTACACTGAATTTTATGAACACGAAATGAAACACTGAATTTGAATGTGATGAACACAAAATTGAAATATAGAATTTGAATACTACGAACACAAAATAGAAATTACGAACACTAAAGAGTATACNCACACTAAAAGAATCCAACACGAATTGATCGATAGTGAGTGCAACACACTTATATAAAATATAAGGATTAAGNAAAATGCAACGTAGGGAGCTAGGAATAAAGTTACAAGTTTAGCAAATAAACTGCTAACAGAAAGAAAATTTATCTGACTTTGCTACTCGGCCAGAAACGGTGTGCCGTGCTGTCATCTAACTAGTTAGAGTACAAAGTATATAGACTATGCTTTGTCTTCGTCANGTGTTTGTGGGCGCTTGTCAACAACTTCAGGTTGGACATCTTCTGTGTTTAAGTCCTCCAGAGCCTCAGGGTAGAGACTTGTCAACCATTCGTACAATCCTTGCCCTGAATGTTGACTAGGGAGTAATTTTACGCTGTTNTTGTGTGCCAGGAGAGTCAGTTTCTTTATCTTCGGCATTTCCCAAGCCTTTTTCCCTAGAGTCCGTGCATCTTTTGCTAAACTGTCCGAGGCATCTACAAAACTACCGAAGCTTTTCTTTTTTCCTTTGAACTTGTATATCCACTGTTCAANGACCTTAGGCTTATCCTCTGGGCTTAGGCTCTCAGTAAAGACAGTTACATATAATTTTTCGTTTATGTCATTTTGTTGTCCCGAAGATGACGCTTGTTGCTCGTCATGCACGTTCTGTACTTCAGTTGAAGTAGATGGTTTTGCTGCTTCACCTTGTGTAATAGGTTTACTTGCTTCATCAACTTTATCTGAATAATCGCTGTTAACTTCAAGTAGCTCTCCAGTTACATTTAATCTATCTATCATAGATTGAAGTTGTGTCGAACTTTCACGAATTGTCTTTGGTGTCTTGTCGACATCAGGGAAATTTTTATGTAACTTAGTTTCATTCCCCGGGTCCTGAAGTGTGGTTGCTGGTGGCTGTGGTACATCATGTGATACACCGCTTCCGTCTGCATTTGTAGTGTCTGTTTCAGTAGTGTTTAAATTGAAACGCCATGGTTTGTGTATCCCTGTAGGTATAACCGAACTGACATCAAAGAATGATATCAAATCAGCTACAGTTCGAGATGCTGCTACGCGGGGAATTGATGTTATAAGACAGTCTAAAGAATATTCTAATAGTTCGTTCTGCCCTTCAAACATGTTGTCAGTCGTGTTTAGGTCTTCCATTCCATTTTTATATTTGTTAGATAAAAGTACTATCTTCTGGATGGTTTGCAAAATCTCCGTTCTTGGATTAGGGTTAGGTACTGGTTCATGTACTGTTTTTGCAGTCTCTATCCATGATTTCGGCAGAGTGTGTACATTTTTCGAAACGTTAGCTGTTATGTTTCGAGAGTCAAAATTTGANTTTTCAGATGAATTCTGGCTTTCAACATCTGACTGTTCACTCGAATATAATGGATTATTTTCTTTCCATACGTCATATATTATACCTCGGGCTTGCCTGTAAGCCNATTCCGAGTCAATAGATGTCGAACTATCGGTCTCCCATTCAGAGTCTGAGGGTGAGTGAGCTGTTTGACATTCGATATGTCGGAATGTCACTGCTAACTGTAATTCATTCTGCATTCTGTTAGCGAGCTATATACGTCATTATTAGGTATGTGACTTAATCCGTATTGCTTCGCTACCTCTACTTTCGTTTCAATTTCGCGCAAAAGGTCTGAAAATTGTGTTTGAAACCCGGCGTCGTTTTCAATTTGTCGTAAAGAGTCTTCTAAGTCAGAAAACAAGTGGTCGTCTGAACTGCTACCTTGTTCTTCTATGTGTACATCTCTTGAACGTAAATTATAGCGGGTTTTTAATAAAACTTCTTTATTACGTGGGACGTATTGGTTGTTTGGTAATTGTTTTTTATGATCTACAAATTTTTTTGTTCCCCAAATTAACTGTGCTTCTGAGAAAATAATTGTGGTTTAAATCGTTGTTTGTATTCCTTTCATCTGTAAACATGTATGGTTGCGAGAATTGGTCCCCACCTTTTTCCATTTCCTTCTCTTCGTATCTCAACGCGTGATCGTTGCTTGCTCTTCCGTTGGGAATGGCCGTACAACCTTTCTCTTGTACTCTCTCTCTCTCTCCTTCTTTCTACGCCTCTACGTGAAGGTAGAGCATTTCGCTCTGCCCTTCCTCTCTCTCTCTCCTCCATCACCTGCCAGTTGGCTGAGCCACCTCTTCCTTGCCTCTCGTCACTCTCTTCCCCTGTCTCACTAAAGGAAGATGGACTCTCCCAGTTTCCATTCCCCCTCTCTCTCTCTCTCTCTCTCTTCCCTGTGTGTGTAATAATTACACGTAGTCGTTCGTTCGCCTAAGTTGTTATCCACGCGTTGAGGAGATGAATGAAAATATTGTTTTACTGTTTCTAAGGTATGGTTTTGCGAGCCATTTAATTCCGCGTTGTGTGTCCATTATTATCTTNCAGGCAAACCATGGCATTATCTGAGTTCGTACATCCTGCATCACGACAAGTACTCCGCAAAAAATAATTGTGAGCTGTATTCTGTAGATTATCTACGTTTGCCCTAGCTGTGTCAGTATCTTCAAGGAATAAAAAATCGTCAAANTTTTCTTCTTCTGACGCGTTGGTACTTTCATCTGATGATGTAGCAGGGTCCTCGGTTCCATTTGTGCCGTACGAAAGATGTTCAAATTCTTGTTCTTCTTCTATGAATTTTTTATACGCTATTTCTTCTTCGTCCGCTGAGTTTTCCTCTAAGATTTTTTTGATCTGTTCCGTTGATGGTAATTCGTCAGTAAGATATGCGTGTTTCAGTTGATCTTTGTGAATACTGAACTTTTGTTTAGGGTCATAAATATGTTGTATTTCATACGTGTTGTTGTCAAACGAACGGAGGATACGAAAGGGACTCTTGAAACTTGCGGCTTATTTGGGTGTAAGTCCTTTTCTCCTTTGAAAATTCTTGGCGTAGACTAAGTCACCAACTAAAAAATCGTTTTAGAATATGTTCTTTGTGTTTGAGCGGCGTTGTTGCGGTTTGATTTTCGAAGATTTTCACGAACTATATCGTATATTTGATGTAAATTGGTGTGAACCTCTGACACATATGCTCTTTCATCCATGCCAAGAGCGTAGTTAGTCCTTGGTTTATTGATGAATAAAGTATATGGTAATGTGGGTTCACACCTGGTGAATATCCAGTGCTTCTGTTAATCGCGGAGCGCAGAGCGAGCAACGCGAGTGGAAGAATGTTTTTCCAGTCCGTTTGGCGTTCATTGACATACATTTTAAGAATTTGTTTGAGAGACTTGTTAACGCGTTCGACGGAATCATTAAAACGCGGTGCAAAGACTGTTATGAAAATATGCTTTTTCTCAACATTTTATTAATTACCTCTAATAAGCTGCTTCTAAAATTTGATGCGTTGTCTGACAGTAGTATTTCTGGGATGCCGTATCTCGAAATTATGTTGTTTACGAGACATTGAGCTACCGTTTTTGCTGTCATATTATGAACTGCAAAGGCTTCCATAAACTTAGTTAACAAACATTGAAAAACTAAAATGTAACGTTCTCCAGTGTCAGATCTGGGGAGAGGACCTGTGAAGTCACACGAGATGTGCTGAAACGCTCTGTCAGCATAGTTAAGAGTATGTTCCAATATCTCTGCTTTCTTAATAGGGCTGTGTTTCAATGTTTGACATTTTATACAGGATTTCACGTAATTCTTGACATCTTTGTACATTCCTTCCCAAAAATAAAATGGTTTAAACCTTAAGAGAGACTTCTCCAGTCCAAAGTGTCCTGCTGTAATCGAACTGTGGGTCAATTCTAGTACCATGTTTTTCATTTGGGGTGGCACCACAATTTGTAGCGTGTCTTGGTTTTGTTTGTCATTCNTTGTTTTGAAAAGAACGCCTGTCTCTCCAAGCACATAACCTGGTATTATTTCGTACTGTTCAAGACGAGTAATTAAATTTTTGAGCTTAGGTGTGTCCCGGCTGGCTTTCCTGAAGTTTGTTAATGAAAGATCCATTGGTTGAGCTTCCGTCTGAATGTTAGAAATAAAATATTCGTCATCAGAATCCTCCAAATTAGTGGTTTCCTCGTCTTCAGAAACTAGGCGGCTAAGCATGTCCGCTGTCGCGTTACCTAAACCAGCGACATGTTTAATGTCTATATCGAACTCATCGAGGAATGTCAAACATCGCGCCATCAATGAATTTACTATTTTTAGTTTTTTAACGTACGAAAGTGGTTTGTGGTCACAAAAGATCGTTGTTTTAGAACAAAGTACTTCCTTTCTAAAATACTTACATGCTTCGAAAATTGCGTAAAGTTCAATATGAATTACTGGGTAACGAGTTTGTGAGTCACTCAGTTTTTTACTGAAGTATGCAATGGGATGGAGACCGTCTTCAAATTTCTGTATTAAACATGCTCCAATGGCACATTGACTTGCGTCGGTGAATAGTAAAAAGTCGTTGTCAAAATTTGGTAGTTTCAACACTGGGGCAGTTGTTANACAACGTTTTAGTTCCTCGAAACTGTTTTGATGTGTTTTAGTCCATTGAAATTTATTTTTTGTACTAGTGAGGTCTGTTAGGGGTTCTGCCAATCTTGCAAAGTCCTTTATGAACCTCCTAAAATAATTACATGCGCCGACAAATGATTTTATTTCTTTTACGTTACGTGGAGTGGGTAATTTTTCTACTTTTTCCACGTAAGCAGGATTTGGCCTGATGCCGTCTTTAGAAACGACATGCGATAAATATGTGAATTCCTTACATCCTATATAATATTTTTTAGGACGTAGTTTTAAGTTGACTTGTCGTAATCGATCAAAACATTTCATTGCGTCCATATGTTGCCCCTAATTAGACGTGAATAATACAATATCATCGAGGTAACATTGTAGATTTTGTGTAATGGNGATACCCGCACAAACTAGGTCAGTCTGTCTCTGAAATGCTGAGGCACTCGGCTTTGCCCCCTGGGGTAACCTAGTGAATTGATACATTCTTCTATTTGCCATGAAAGCTGTTATTGGTCTAGACTCCTTGTCAAGCTCCATTTGATGGAAACTGGCCGTTAGATCGAATGACGAGAACACAGAGTGCTGGCTCATATGTTGGAGAGTATCCTGAATATTTGATATTTGGTATGTGTCGGTTTTTAAAAAGGCGTTTTGACTTCGCAGGTCAAGTGTCCAGTGATACGAACCGTCCTTCTTTTTGACAAACAGTATAGGGCTTATATGATCAGAGTAATTTATGGGTTCAATTATCACTGATTTTAGCATTCTTTCGATCTGAGTTTGTAGTTCGCCCTCCAGTTTAATTGGTATACGGTAATTATAGGCTTTTTTAGGAACCGCCCCTGGAATTTTATGAAACTTGTACGTCATCAAGTTCGAAAAACTTAACTGTGANTCGTTTTTCGCGAATATATCTAAATATTGTGACAGGATACGAGCTTGCAAGTGCCTTGTTCTCTGTGAGAACATGCTTCGTGTACATTTTCTTTAATGTCGTGCTCTGCCACTGAGTAAATTTGACCAAGTATTTCATCATGTAGAATCGTTACGTCTATATCCCGTATATTTAAAACTTTTATGGGAATTTCTCCGTTTAATCTGTTTGCTAAAGAGTAGGCACCGTAGACCGTAGTATTTCCCAATTTAGGTTCAAAAAATATATTTTCGCCATCTGAGACCTTTTTACCCGTTTTAATTGGTAAAATCATTTCGCTGTGGGCCGGTATATTGTAAGATATCCGTGTTCAAATTTTAGTCATATTGTCNTTTTCTTCAACCGTTTCTTCTTCATTTTCAACTTTATCTTGGAATGTACTCGTACTACTAAAGTCGTTCAAGGCTTCATATACTGGTCTACAAGATTCGTGGTCAGATATGTCGTCTTGTAGTAGTACACTGTTAACTGTTTTTTCTTTCTGATTTTTCATGTTTAAGGGTGGTCCAGAACCTATTTCTGTAACGCTCTCTTGAAACTTCACTTTCTTCTTGCCTTTCTTTGGCTTGCAATTCACTGTTGCTCTATTACTGGCTTTTGTGCATTGACTCGAAACTAGTTTCTCCGTTATGTCATTCGCTTCCATATTTTGAGCATTATGACTAATAGAAGCTGTTTTACTTGTCTGTGTCACAGTTGAAGTTTTCGTAGAGTCTTCAGTACGTTTGCTGGCCCTATTTCTGGCTTTCTTGTTCTTCTTTCTTCCCTATGACGTGAACTGCGAGTTTTGAAGTTACATCGTTCAATGTACAGGGTAGTTCTTTGCGTCTGCCCAGTCTCAATGTGTTTTTACTAGCATCGTAGACCCCATTGTTTTCTCTGAGAAAGTCAACACCGAGGATTGCTTTATAACCAGACGTTTGAAGAAACTTTGTTATTATGAACTCATGTCGGAATTGTGTGTTTCCGAATTCGATTCTGAGCACATATGATCCCAAAGTATCCAGTGATTGACCGGTGACGCCTCTGAATGTTCGGTTGTCAGGTAATTTCTTCAACTTTTTGGTCCAAATGTAGGTATCAAAATACTCCTTATCTAATAGTGAAATCGATGCTCCTGTATCTATAAGACATGTCCATTTGACGCCATTTAAGTAAGTTTCGATTGATGGACACTGTCCAGTCCTCGCAAGACCATTTTCTGAAGAAATATGGAACCATGTATCTGCTAGTTTACCAGTGTTTTCTTTCTCTGCAGGCTCCTCGGAGAGAAAGCGTCCTAGTTTAAATCCTGTCTATTTGGATTAGGTTTATTTCCCGAGTTGTTTCTAGACCTAGACACGTTCCTTCTGTCCCTTTTTTTGTGAAGGACAGAACCTTTGAAAGTGTCCTAGTCCCATACAATTACTGCATTGTACTTCATCTCTCTGGTCATCCTCACGACCGTAGGTTCGAGCCTGGTTCGAATTTCTGTGTTCGAATCGGTTCGTGTTCCTGTAGCTGCTGTCGTCATCATACCGTTTTCTATCTCTGTAGTTACTGGCGGTTGTATTTGAATAATACTGTTGTTGCCGTGGGCCACGTGAATTTGATCTCTGCCTGAAATTTTGATCGTTTGTTCGATATCTACTGTCTGGTCGACTCCTAAAATTTCCATTGTACCTGGCTCCACCATTCCCTTGTTGGTAGGTATATCGATCTTGGTAATTGTTTCGGTAGTAGTTCGATTGTATGTTTTGTTGTGGATTAGGTCGTGAGTCGTTCCTGTAGTTCGGTTTGTTGGCAGTATCCTTCATCTGAACTTTGAGTTCCTTAACAGATGCAATCAATTCTTCTATAACTGACGGCTGTTCTGTGCTGTTTCTAGTTTTCGGTTGTTTCTGTTGGACTGTTGCGACATGATTGGATGATTGTATCTTTGCTTGAGTACAAGAAACAGCTGTTTCCTCAACTTTCGCGGTGGTTATCGCGTCTTCAAAGGACTGACAATTTTTTGATAAAACAAATCTACAGATTGATGGTGTCAAATTTTGAACAAAAACTGCTTTCGAAATCTGGTCTCTGTTGCGTTTCGATTCGTCACTGGTACCGGGAATAGCTGTATATGCAAGTTTTTTGATTCGGTTTGCAAACTCAGATACTTTTTCGTTCGGTTTTTGTTTTTCTTGCATTAATTTAGAAAGAAATTTATCTTTAAATCGTTCAATAAGTTATTTTTTAAAGGTTTTAAAACACTCAGTATCGGACAATTGGAAGTGATTATTCACGAATTTCAATGCTTCCCCACAGAGTTGCGATTTTACGATTAATAATTTCTGTATTTCGGTAATTGGAGTCGTTTTAAAAATTTGTTCAACCGTTTTTAAAAAGTTTTATACCTAGAAGTCGTCGTTCTCACCATTGAAAACAGGAATAAGGGCACTCATGGCCGTGATTTGATTGAACGAAGCTTCAGTTGTCATGATTTCCTAACTGTTTGTGTGTGTTTGTGTCACAAAACAATAGAAAATGGGATAATAAACACTAATGCGTACCTAGTAAATGTTTGATAGAAGAACTCCGTTTGCGATGTTTGTAGTCCTTGTTGTGGTAGTCCAGAAGCCGACGATCAGACACGTGACGTTGTCCAATTACGTAAAATGCGTCCAAATACTTGTCCCAAATT
>KZ874412.1:6631-26274 GCA_003456935.1 Machilis hrabei
TCTTTTTGCTATGGTAGAAGCTTCGTCGATTATTATACACACCTTTGATTGGGATTTTATAATATTTGAAAACAGTTCCTTTCTTATTTCATTAGAAATATGTGCAAATATTCGCGTTACAGTATATCTTGAATGTAAACAAGTACCTACGTCAACACAGTTCTTAATTTGCAATTCTAATTCTAACGAAATATCCGATATAGGCCTGTTTCTCTTTGCAAGACTATAAACCGTATTAAAAACACGGATTGTAGGCCTACTTGCAAAGGCTGCATTGTTCGCTTTGTCAACTACTGTTTCTAGTTCCTGCAGTTCTGACTGTTTTAATAGTTCTGTTGACTTTTTATATGTGNATATGCGAGAAAAAATTGTCAGTCTTGCCGCCCTCCAAATTTTGCCGCCCTAGGCCTGGGCCTTGTTGGCCTAGGCATTAATACGGCCCTGGCTTCCCACACTGGTAAAGGTTTGCCAACAATTTTTACTGTAATCAGATGTGCAATGTTTGAAACAATTAGGGCGCTACGTTCTTTTGTTGAAATGTCGTTCATCACACTAAACCCATCTCTGCTTCTGCACTACTCACTGTAATAACACTGGCAATTTTTTTAGCACGTTCTATGCTGTGTGGAATTAAGGAGCTATATCTTTGTCTCTGTTATCAACAAAATCTCGGCAATCATTTACAGAAATTTCACACTTTAATATGCCACTTAGTTTCAGCATCCAGGGTGACATAACGACATGCGAGGGCCAACTTGATGGATCTAAAAGTTTGAATAACGTTAGAAGCTCGTTGTAACATTCTGTGTTAGCTGTTGATGCGCTGTTTGTAATTGACTTTGTATGGGAAGTTGTTAACAATCGGACTTNAAAGTGATTCACCTGAGACACTGTATTGACAGCATCGTCCAAAGATAGCTGAAGTCTGTGATTCAAACAAAAATGCCACACAATTATGTTCGGGANTTTTTCACACAGTTTAGATGCTACCTCTGCTTTACAACCTAACATATTGTACCTAGGTACTGGCGCCATAACTACAAAATGCAATTAAATTATCACAGAGGTAGTTTTCATCAAAATAATCCATGTTCCGCCAGGCAAGACAAAAGCGTGTCGAGAACACACTGTGAAGATGTTGATGCTAGTTCTTTCAAGTCCATGAAAAAGTTAACACAATCACTTGTCGAGTTTATATCACAACGCAAGTAAATAATTAGTGCGCTTCTTTTTGCTANGGTAGAAGCTTCGTCGATTATTACACACACATTTGATTGGGATTTTATAAAATTTGAAAATAGTTCCTTTCTTATTTCATTAGAAATATGTGCAACTATTCGCGTTGCAGTATATCTTGAATGTAAACAAGTACGTACGTCAACACCGTTCTTAATTTGCAATTCTAACTCTGACGAAATATCCGATATAGGCCTGATTCTCTTTGCAAGACTATAAACCGTATTAAAAACACGGACTGTCCTTGCAAAGGCTGCATTGTTCGCTTTGTCAACTACTGTTTCTAGTTCCTGCAGTTCTGACTGTTTTAATAGTTCTGTTGACTTTTTATATGTGCANAATTGTCCGTACTTTGTTGTTGTGTTGCTTGGTCTGCAGGTTTAACTTTACAACCAACAATAATGTCACTATCGCCGTCCCATTCAGCGCCAATAACACGATCGTTCACTTTTTTCAGCTTTATAGGTCTAACATCACTGTTGCTAACACTTTGTAAAGTTTTTATACCTGTTGATTCTTCAACCTGTTTTCTTTGAAACTGTTTCGCTAGGGGCCTATAGTTTCGACTTCATTGTTCATTATATTAAACACTAGAAGCGCGATTGTTATCATCACATTTTGAAGTGCTTGGAATTTCTATCACGTTTTCTTCGGCCTTTCTTTTGAAGAACGAACTAATATTAGTTTGTCTTTTAATTTCCGCTATATTATATTATCACCAACAATCTATGTCTAACACAGCACCTCTGTTACAACACAGCTTCAGGGGTAAAGCAACCGTGAAACACGAGGGACTGTTTCAATAGCCACCCGGCTGGCTATCCCTCGTCAGTCGTCTGCTAGGATTATATTAGAGGTTTCTCAGAAACGTGTCTTTCCGAACACGTGTGTGAAACAATGGGTAGGAATATGGTATTCCGCGGTTAACTGCAAATAAGAGGCGGGGATAAAGAGGTGTAAGCTTGTCAACAAGAGAAAGAAAAAGTTAAAATAAGAAAAATTTCGGTACAAAATCTGAACAACAGTCAACAACTGGAATAAAATAATTTTTGTACAACGCATATATTTAAAAAAATATATAGTGAAAATAATATCAAGCGGTTCTTATCAAGGGGTTCTAAGAACCGCTTAGAAATCTAACAAAGGGTTCGTGCGAACTGCTGCGAACGTCGTACAGCACACCCCTGTACCCCGAGTAAAAATTGTTGTGAGTCTAGCTTGAATTTTTTTTTAAATTTGGCAACAAGTTTTATTTCGGAAGAGCATACTTATATGCTTTTTAGGTTGTTATATTTTCGCTTTTTTGGACTCAGGAACCACCCAACTTTCGAGGATCAATTTGCATATCATAAATTTAACAACACATTTTGTTCTTTTCTAGTATTATTAGACCTTGAATGAATGCCGTTACTTCTAAATTCGAGCCGACCTACTTGGGATAGTGATTAGCACAGCGCGCCCTGGAACGAGAGGTTGCGGGTTCGATTCACGCATAAGGCATGGATGTTTGTGCTGTCTTATNNGTGTGTATTGTTCATAGAATTAAGTTCACCTTCATTAATCACAATAAACATNGTTTCATCGNCCCTAATNACCCATTGTGTGTCGACGGGACGTAGATCACCACATCATCATCTGCAATCGAACACCCCGACAACACTAGCTAGAATTGCTTGGGGTACCTAAATCTGGCAATGTGGTTTGACCTTCAAGATGTGTAGTTACGTAATTTTCCTTGCTGGATTCAGGTACTCCAGAACCCCCAAGTTTAAATTTTAATTTTACGCTTGAATTTCTTTTGTTTCTTAAATTTGGCAATGCTGTTTTCCAAAATACGTAATAACCTTAAATGGTTATAGTTAGGTAAAATATGATGCTATTTCTTTTATGTACAGTATATCAAATACGTTTGACCTTGAAGGATTTTCTTACACTTCAGTATTTTTGCCGCATTCAGCGACCCCTAAAATAGTTCAAGTAAAAATTATCTAACGATGGACATCTCCAAGGTTTGAATCACCAATTGTAATAAACTAAACTATTACGGATAGAGTTTTGCACGCTGAATTTAATATTCACATCCGTTTCCCAGAATGCACAGCTGTTTACGCGCAATTGACGTCCATTTCAGAATATCAGCCTGTGAAGTGGCGGTTTAGTCCAAGTGGTGATTCAGTCGACCTCCGTGGCAGAGTGGTTAGAGCACCTGACTCTTGACCCGGAGGTTGTGGGTTCGAATCCCGCGTAAGACATGGACGTTTGTGATGTCGAATGTGTGTGAATGAATGAGAGATGAAGAAATAGAAACAAAGAGCAAGGATCAGAATAATGAATAGTAAAAAAAAATTAAATAGAAAAGTCTAGTGGATGTAACGCCGGACTGTGGTGCACAAGGACCCAAGTTCGAGGCTGGCGTTGAGCTATTCAATTTTTACATCTTTATTTGACCGTGAAAATGATGAAAGCTGTTTAGAACTATTTAAAATGTATTTATAGTATTTAGCACAACACCTTCGTAGTTTTTAACCAATGAGATTTATTTAGAATTACATTTACATGTTCTTTCTTTGCATTTGGAACTTGTTGGTTGTATATGTTGTAGGACATGAATAGCTATAGATGCATTATAGCTTTTGGTTACTGCTTTCAGCATTTGCGCGGTCAAATAAAGATGTTAAATTTTAACAGCTCAGCTACAGCCTCGAACTCGGGTCCTTGTGCTGCTGTGCACCATAGTGTAGTGTTACATCCACTAGCCTAATCCACCACTTCACAGGATGAAGTTCTGAAATGGAAAATTATTAACAATACAGTATTTGTGGCAATGGGTTGAATGTTCGAATATTATAGAACAATTATATAACCACCCAGAAAGCCAGACATGCGTGTGAAATGTATATCCTTCATTACGTCAAGTAGATAATAAATACATTTTTTTTACTTTTTAATAGTGGTGGGTCGAAGGTTCGTCTGTCGAACCGAACCCTAAGGGTTCGGTTCGGGTTCGAAATCGAACTTTTTGGTAAGTTTGGTTCGGGTTCGCGAACTTTTGCGAACCTGGGTTCAAATTTTACAAAGGAAGTTTTTGTTAGTGGTGGGTCGAAGGTTCGTGTGTCGAACCAAACCGAACCGAACCGAACCCCAAGGGTTCGGTTCGGGTTCGAAAGTCGAACTTTTTGGTAAGTTCGGTTCGGGTTCGGTTCGGATGCAAAAACCAGGGTTCGACCCACCCCTACTTTTTAATTAAAGATGTTCAACATCTTTCATTTAAATAATTGTACGAGAACGACATTTCAACTTAATTTTTTAACGCTATACAGTATTAGT
Organism: Machilis hrabei; assembly: GCA_003456935.1. Classification (NCBI taxonomy): domain Eukaryota; kingdom Metazoa; phylum Arthropoda; class Insecta; order Archaeognatha; family Machilidae; genus Machilis; species Machilis hrabei. The sequence goes on from KZ874412.1 coordinate 11,195, forward strand.
AAATAGTAGTAGTAAACTAGCAACTTGAAATAAGTACGAACAGTAATGAACCTATTTCAGCCCGGGTAACCGTAATTTTGGCGAGTGTGTTCAACACAAGTAAGCACAGCAAAGAAAAACCTCAATTGTGTTTCGCTCTATCTTTCACTGTGAAGCATGTTTGTATATTCTTGGGTTAATTTCAAACCTTATATAAGGTGAGGTTTTACTATGTGCAAAATTGTAGGAAGTAAGTGAAGCAAGGTACGTAGCACTACGTGTCACGCCGTGCGATGTGGGAAGGTCCACGTCAAAAGTGAATGATACGTTGATAGGTGGCGCAGCTTCCGACGGTTAACGAGCCAACTGCCTACGAAACGAAGCCCCTAGTGTAGAGAGGAATGTTACAAATATAGTGAATCCTGTTAAGTGAGTGGACATGCCTGGGATTAATTACTTATTTTGTTGTACGCGGTGTTGAGTGAGCTAAACGTTAATCTAAATTTCACTTTTTTTGTGACAACCGGTAGCATGGCATTATTTCGCAGGACGGAGCACTGATGTAAATACAGTGTCATGCTCGAGCGGACCGAGACACTGGTCTCTCGAGGTCATTGGTTCCGTTCCGATGCTATGTGACAGTGACACGAATCTAAAGTATCTCAAATCTATACTCTTTCATCTCCCCAGTACCAATAATACGCGCAAGTCAAGAATAGAATGTAAAAGGTCAAATAATATTAATAAGTGTGATTTTGTAATTACATTATCTCATCGATTCCATTTGAATTTGAACTGATGGGACTCGGAAACATAGAAATTATCCTCTTTTATTATTTATTACTATAATAGATGTACTGTTTTCATATGCTGTTGCAAAAATAACAACAAAACACCAACTAATTTAATAGCCAAACTTTGTTGTAGCGGTTTTAAGATTGAGAGAAGTGGCAACGCTGCGTTTCTGACGTCTGCTGCCCACGTGCCCATGACAATATCCAATCAGATAACAATCTGCAATAGTCACATGGAAGTCGAAGTTTGTGCGAGCATGAATGGAATCGTGATGCAAATTGTTGTGACTAAAGCGCAGCAGTCGAGTGAATTGAGAACATCGACAATTTTAAAACAGAAGTTAGTTAAGCTAGTAACAATGTTGCTGTCGAGGCAACAGAGTCAACTTCTGTCTTGGTCCAACGCCGTTCTTTAATTCCCCGGCATATTCTGCTGCATTGCAGAAGTGAGCACACCTATTTTAAAGTGACACTTTATGGCGAGACTGTGAATCATATTTTTTAGTGTATTTTCCTTTATTTTATCGACCACTCGTCCAGGATACGATCATTTCACACACAGACTGCGGCTCTCAAATGCCAGCACTGCAACAGGTATGCGTAATTGATTTTTCGTGTTGTTTGCATGTGTTCGCCAAAGGAATGGAAGTGGCAAAGAGTTTGAGTTTGGTTTTTGAATGTTTATTATTATATAATTTTTAGATTCGAAGAAGGGTCAAATTTCCTTTAGGCAGCAATGCATTAGATTTTGGTAGTTAAAAAACAAGTCTAGCTGTTGAAATACTGTAGTTCCATTTTATTATCTTCTGAAATGTTTCTATTTTAATAATTTGTTTACTGTATAAATATTGACTTCCATAGTTACTGGTTGTTTACAATAATGCTCCATTGAAAGAAGTTTAACCAAAGCGGCGTTTTTAAACCCTNTAGTGAAAATTGTAGGCATTTTTATTTTTCAACTTTAATAAATAAATTGTGTAGATCTATGTACTGGAATATTGAGTTATGATAGAAATTAAGGTATTAAACCTTAGCAATCGGGAAGATGTGGTAGGCCTATCTATGTGTGAAAAGTCGTCTGTTCGCAGCGGTAACCTTTTTTGCATTGAACGTCATCAAACTGATTTAAAAAAACAACAACCTTGGCATGGTGGATTAGCAGTAAATTATTATAGAAGTGGACTAGGCAAGTGTTTCTGAACTGACACGTTGAGTAAATAAATATATTGATATCCCACATTCACTAGGCCTATGAAGTTGCCAAAGCGCAAATTGGGTGGCTAGTGCCTTGAACCTAGCTGAAGGTGAATTTAAGGTTAGCTTGCGTGCAATCGAAAGTAGGGTACACATAAATATGGGTTCTTAAGATGAGACTTGTACTATCTAGAGTTAAGTACGTGTGGCGTAGGCTATGCAACTAACAGAAAACGGTGTCTATTAATAACTCGAGAAATGGTAGGATAATTGGTAATTTAGTTACATTTAACCAGAACGTGAATACAAACTTATTTTTGCTTGGCTTTATCTCTGAATTGATATCTACACTATTATGACAAATGTTAATTGGTAGATGTCCTCTTTGATTTACACCTTAAGTGGCATGTTACTACTGTATCAGTAAATTTCCCCGGTTTCAAAGCTAAACTACAAGCAAAACTGATGAAATTGGGAAGTAAATAAAATGTTTTAAACTCGTGTTAAACCAGAATCCTACTAGAGTTTGTGCCNATGTTCTGTAGACACTTTTCTAAGGATATTGCAAACTGATCGGTCGTTCTATGTTTATAATCTGAAACGGCCATGCCGGCCCCGGCAGCCTAGTGGTTAGCCACTTGGCCTTGCACGCTGGAGGTCCCAGGTTCGATTCCTGGCTAGGGCTGGGTGTNACTCACTGTTTCAATAAAAAGTGTTCATCATCACCTTCATATAGAATTAAGTTCNCCTTCATTAATCACAATAAACATTGTTTCATCGTCCCTAATGACCCATTGTGTGTCGACGGGACGTAAAACACCAAAAATCATAATCACGAAACGGTAATTATTGTAGCACTTGAACACTGTATATGAATCGCACCAGCATATTCTTACATTAAGCAAGGCGGGCATCCACAGACATCGCATTGTTTATGAACCTAACTTTAAAACAGTTTGGTTGTGTGCGCGCGCGTTGTGTTCATATAATAAGAACAAGACTCCTGTGTTAATTTTCTTTCAAGTTAAGTGCGTTTTATATAGGATTTATTAGATGCAGCACTGCCGTGAAAATAAGTAATTGTAATGGAAGTCTTTGGACAGGAAAAAAAAGAAACTTAAGTTCGGTTAGGTGAAGTGGTTATTAAAGCCTTAATTATGAAAGAAAACAAAATATAAATCGCGGCTTTTGTACGTGCGCAGAAGTCGCGATCGCTCGGTGAGTCTACCGGAATGTTTTCTGTGTGCAAGATATAGTGCAGTCGTGCAACGTTGTGTATTTATAAATGGTTTTTGCACATGAAAAACTTTTATTACGAACTTTGTGCAATGTACGCAAGTAACGATAGTGAAGGACGGTACGTGTGCTAATGTTTTCTCACCCTTGTGGAAGTCTGATTTTAATTGGGTTCTAAATTGAGACTCAATTTTGAATGATTGTATGTTGAGTGGTTGGACAGACTGCAAACAGTAACAAATCGCATACAATCTACTGTACTTGATAGAACTAATACACACGTGTGAACATTCATGGCATTCGCGAAGAAAACTTCGTATGTGAGAAGTCTGTTATTGTATGCGATTTTAGTTTGCTATACTTTTTTGAAAATTCCCATAAATTAAGTAGGCCTACTAGTGTCTTTTACTACTACCAAAGACTTTGAAAGTCCGTTGGTCAGCATTAGCCTCCAGCTTTAAACAAAATGGAAGTCTGTTGCAACTTTAAAATGGGCATAAATATTTAACTGACATGTGCTTTCTCATTGGCTGTAATGTTAGAATTACGATGCCACTGTGACTGGCAGTTTCGGCGTGTGAAAGAATTTCGGACTTTTGATTTCAACCACAACCGCAGTGTCGATTCACTGTAGAACAGTCCTAAAGGACACTTTTTATTCAAAGGTTTAAAAAACGACTTTTTACATTTATTTGCGATCCACCAAAGTGCGGATAAACTTTTATTTTCCACAAAATCTTCCAAACTCTCTCCACTCGAAGTAGACCATTTTCTTCTGCGAGTGTAATGTTTTTTTTTAACACCTCTTCCAGTCTCCAGTACAATCTCTCCCTCATTCCTAATATCGTGGGAAATTCAGACAGTACTAGGTGTTGCACATCAGTCATATAGGCATTACGTCCTGTAAGTTTATAAATTACGTAATTATCTGGACCACCGACAGGACGTTTAAATAAAACCATCCGATACAGTAGGGCTAAATTCTACCTTAATATAATCTGAACGATGTTCAGATTTAGCGGAATGTTACCCTTACCGGAATTTAAACCTAGGACTATGGAACAAATTAGTCATACTTCAGACATACTCCTTCTCCTTGTACCCTCGCAATTCATCAGGGGTTGGAAATAAATAGTTTTAATCGGATCACCAGAATAATCATTGAAAAGAAAAACAGCAGTAGTGGAGCGTATAACATGTTATTCAATCGGCTTACGACCAATAAATTAGAAACTGTTATTGCTAATAGACTCAAGTATCCAATCGTTTGTAACATGTTAAAACAGTTTTAGGTATTATTGTATTAGCATGATGAATAACAGTAAATGAATGAAGTGAATTTAGCTTCAAGTAATGCTGTTTATACTTGTGCATTTTCAACGGAATGATTGCGGGCTTCACAAGTTTAAACAATATTAGGAAGCTAGGGCCTCTTCTCGCTTGTGCGTTAATACCAGTCTCTTACTTCGCTCGCTCCATACGGACCTCGCCTATCTGCGAATGTTCCTTACTTACTCTTGCCGATGACGTGACAAAGCGCTTCTTTTCATAATATAAAAGTTCCAGTAATTGGCACACAATTATTTCCTACAGATAAAATTGAATTCTATATCCAGCGCTTTTAACGGTGCTAAGTTTACCTACCTGTACTCAAATGTTACGATTTTAGGATTTGCGTAAAGAGTAGATGAAGTAGAGATTTTTAAGCCGCCAAAGAAACAGAAAACCTTTTTTTGAGGTATGATTGTAGGAGTCTTCTGGGAGGGATGTTAAAAGTGGGGTCCTAACGATAAGTGTTCGAAGCAAAAGAACCCACATCCAGCTGTTTGTTGAGCGAGTGACAAAATTCAATTATCCTGAAGCGCCATTGCGACGCGAAGAGGATCTCTGCGATACCTCAAATGTTAGAAACGTGCGTCAGAGATTTCCCCCACAAAAATCGGAATGCGATTTTGCGTTAGGTACCATTGTCTGTTGCTAATCTAATCGGTGCAAACCGCCTCTTGTGTCGAGTATTTGATGGCAGCCTAAATTACACTTGTAACTAACCGCATTTCGATGCGTAAAGTTTGCTGCAATCGACTTGGTTAAAAGTTAACGAAACTACATGAACATCACTATCGGTATTTAAAAATGCGGTTAAAAAGTAAACTGCTCTTTCAGTTTAGAGGTCTATTCATCAGCTTGCCCTTTATCAAAGCCTATATATAATGTTTAAGTTGAAAGTATAAAGTTTAATGAAGCTAACTTGGTTAATAATTTATTTGGCCGGTGTCCTTGTACAAAGTAAACTCAACTATTCAGAGGATGGGGGAGGATTTAGAGGATGATGCGCTCCACTGTGTAGTGAAATAAACATTGCTGTATGTATGCATGAATAATATATATACTAGGGTTTGAACATTTCGTTTAGTATATTTTCACTTTTTTGTATTTACATTCACACTGCCAAACCATGAGTGAACAGTTGATGGTCTTGCTGTATGTTAAGGCAAAATAATGTTTAGTCTGCCGATCTTTGAATGTCTTTACATATAGGTTGTGCCATTAAGTGAGGTCTTCAATATAAACAGATACTTCTTATTTACTTTTAAATCACGCAAATGTCTGTTTAAAAGCTTGTGAAATTAGAATAAGTGGAGGAAAAACAGAATGGAACCAATACATAAAACCTTTTCTTTAGAACAAAATTCGTCTGTTATGAAAAGAGTTGTAGAGCTAATGATTTTATATTTACCGATCGTGAAAGTTATACAGGTAAAATAAGTTTTACGGATAAGTTAAACACTTTGAAGTTGTCGACAGTTTTACTAAAGCGTGTGAATGATCTTGCTTTCTGTGTATGTTAGCCTTTTTCGTTGGTCGTACTTTTGATTTGTTTTGAAGTTGGCTGCGGAGAGAACGATGCAGTTTTTCAATGATATATCTAGTTGGTTACTCCAATGCGCTGTTTTCTAACAGTGTTGCCACTGTGACAGAAGTGCAGACGTGCGAGGAAAAGGCGGGTGAAGGAGTTTTGCGCGTCGCAACATCAGACCTTGGAATAGTACGGCGCCGCAGTGCTGTAATCAATACAAGGGGAAACAGCAGTTTTGTTCGTACACATATATTTAAATTATGTATGCAATACGGGAGTAGAAACTTTTGACCAGTTGTTTGAGGTCAGGATGGCTATGGAAAATACTATTATTATTCCTTTTTTAAAAAGTTTCGGGTTACGTTTGGACTGCTTCAACCTGCTTGTGGAATCGGCGGTACCTGCTAAGCCCGATTTACGAATTAGTGTATCTGTATTAGCCGAAAGTACAGAATAACTAGTCTTGTTTCAAAGCTGGTATTCTTACATTTGTGACAGTTTAAGTGGAATTCTGACGTAGTCCTAACGCTATGTGAGCAATTGAGATTTTTATTACACTCGTGAAACTGTGATTGGAGTTATATTCAGTGGTATTAACACGTATTGTGGTTAACATTTCGGTGTAAACATTGCCCATTGTGGAAAGACATTGACAAAGACTGTATAGTATAAATGAAAACAAAGTTCGTGTCACATTGGTCGCTTCGTTCGTTCTTGATTCGGCCGATTAGACCTTGCATTATGTTTTATGTAGTACAACAGACCTTTCTTCACTTGCTCGGGCCATACTTCATGCAGTAATGTCTTTTCCTTGTTGCGTTGGGGCCTTAATCAAAGCCGGTATGTTCTTTTTCTTTCCTCAAAATTCATTTGTGAAAGTTAGGCAAGACACATATTTTTTTATGGTCTGTGAAAACTAAAAGTAAATGCAAGAAGAGCGCCCTCGCTATTAAAGTAAAACAACCGTATCTAGCAAGAAATTGTCTGCGGTACAACGAATGGTACTAGTTACTCTGTATACGATTAATGGTAAAAAAAAAAAATAACTGATGCAGAACTACACTAACCGAAGTATCTATCAAAGTACTGTATTGAAAACAAACTTTGTTCAGGTCGTGCATTTGTAATCTTTTTTACATATAATAAATGTGTGCGCCATTATATAGCGCGTGCAACACAATCGGTTTTATGAACATATATTTCACATTTTTACAGAGTTCTTAACAATTACGACAGTTATATTGTGAGTGAGGCTACTTGTCTGCCGAGGTCAAAGGTCTATAGCCTAAGCTACTGTCTTTAAATCGAATCGAGCTCTGCCTTCATTCTATAGGGTAAATTGTTATTGGAATGCCATGTATTTATTTCTTTAAGTTTTGTAGGATTTTTATTACTCTAGAATGGATACACGAATCTCCTCCAGTCCGAAAACATTCAAACTGAGGTCGTAAATCGATTGAATGGCTGGAAGAAAGGTCTTCATGTTCAATGCAGACTTCGTGTACCGTACCAGAACATATCAAACTCCTTAATCGGTCAGATTTGCACGTTATTACCCGAACTTAGTGAGGTAGGTCTATTTCAGCTAGACATTTTCTTTAGTCTGTTCCATGATGTCAAAATCGGGCCACGCCGTAATAAGTCAACTTAGTAAAGTGTTGGAGAGGAACAGTATTGGCCGCCATTTTGAAACAAAATGGCTGCCTGTTTAAATGTTAGAATTTACGTAGTCTCGGTATTTTTCACGGATTACGATCGTATTTTGGCANATCGGTTAATATTTGAATGTATAAAACTTCAGTTAAAAAATGTTGACACACTGAAAGTTTAAAACTTCGAAAACTTTATCACTACAATAACTAATGTATGCCCTAGAAGAATAACTTCAGAGCGAATACCATCATTTGTTTGATCTGTTACTACTTAACTTCTTCTATATATTACATCTTTAGACGGGTTTTACTGGTGTTTTGCAGAGTGGTAAATATTTGAACGTTTTACTAGATCATGTTGCGAATTCCACGGTTTAGGGAAAAATGGTGTTCTAAAATGGGCTGCATATTTTGTTCAGGCCACTCGTTTACCTTGTAACGACAGTTTAAAATGTTATACTCGTAATTGGTATTATTCACAGGCGCACCAATGTTTTTCTTTAGAAGTAATTTTGAAGACTCCAAACTTAGAAAGTTTCAGTTTTTGATTAGGCCCTAGTAAGTTATTGTCAGATACAGTGAGATAATGACTCTTGCAAAACATGACCTGTTTAGGCCAAATACCTCTTGTTTGTAAAACCTATTCTCGTATCGACCACGATTTTGATCAAATTTTGTTGCGTCCGGTTAAACTTCGGAATATTTTAAGAAATCCAGCGCGTCCATATTCCGCAAACGTGGCGGCCATTTTGAAATTAGGTTTTTGGCCATAAGTGCTGTACTTTTAACCGATTTTAATGGCAGGTTTAACTAGTATAATTTAACGGGTTACCTTAAAGTTACTATCCTTTAGCAGATGACAAATTCAATCTGCACACCATTGACTGAACGAAGCGACATACTTTATACGTATACGCATATCTGGCCCACGATAACTTTCGAAGGAGTCTGAAGCGATTTTTGGCCAAACATGACCGCGGTACAGTTGGTAGACACCAACTCTTGAAAAGATACCATCGTCAGCCAAGGAAAATCCGTACAATGAAAAGGCAGTGTAGGTTACCGGTACCTTACTGGTAGATGAGCGAGGAAACCACAGCTGTTTTATCGCTTGACTGAGTTTCATTTCGTAAAGTTATGAGGTGTAGGGTCGGAGATGTAAGTTTGGTTTGTTCTACAATCATTATTAGGCACAAAAATGGTTGAAATAATTCTTGTTGTTTAAATCTTCTCGAGGTTTACAGAGTATAGTTTTATAATTTGCACAACTTCTACAAACCCGTTGCTATCAATAAATAAATTAGTGATCTTGTTTGAACTTTACACTCTTTAGATGTAAATTCCTAGCTTATTTTTTTATCTTAAAATTTGCTCTCAAAGAAAATGCTGCAGACCTGGTTATGGATTTATGCTGTATTATGCAGGGAAAGTTTTTTTTATTTCATGGGCAGCATATTCCTTTCCATTAGTGTTGATAGTTCATGGTATTTTAAGTAAATGCAGTTTGAAATGAATTCCGTATTTAACGAAAGGTCTGCCGATCATGGCACTTGGAGCGTGGTATTACCACCTAGACACATACTAAAAAAAAATTAAGCCTCATCTTTGGTTTTGGGCCAGTATAGAATGTGCCATAATGATATCGCAGAAGTGGAAGTGCGCCATGTATTAGGGGTGTGTCACGGAATGTGTGAAGGGGTGAGCGGGCGGAGGGTGAGTGGGTGGAGCTTACTNGCGAGAGGCAATGAGTGGCAGATGATGGTAAACGGTAATACTGAAGAAACATACTTTTTTAGGACTGAAATAACAGTTCTGAGAGTCGCTCATAAAACGCATACTTGAGCTTATACGAATCACAAAAGTGTGATTGACGATCCTGTAGTATTATAATTCTTTTCAGTACACGTTTGTCGAAATCGATTCACACACATGCAATAAAATATGCTTACGAGCGATTAAAACCGTATTATTTTTCACACTTTTTACTCAAAATAAGACAAATGTAAACTATGGGTACTTTGTATACAAGGGAATCTTTCTACTAAAACAAAGCGCATGAATGTATCTTTCTTAGTTCAAGAAATATAAGTTGCCTACGAGCCTCCACAAAATACTCTAAAAACAGCATGAAGCCGACTCTTAATATGTATCAAATGTGATAGATCTGAACACGCTGATTTTAATGGTGATATTCAAAATCACGTGGTAGGCTTTAAGAAGAGAAAAGTGCACTATAAAGTTTGGCACCTGAATTTAATAACAATTAGAAATACCAGTGCAAAGAATGTCTGTGACGACGGAGTGGTTAACATACTGGGCTTCAAAGTCAAGAGGTCGTGGATTCAAACCATGGTCAAAATACTTGTATTTTTTTGTGAATTAATTTTTTTCGTCAAGGGAATTAATGAAAAACCTCCAGTTGACAGTTTGTACTTGTTCACCGCAAATCGCACGACTACATTGCGTCAAGTTTGAAATAGCACCTGCAAAGAAACTATCAAATTACTGAATTCCACCAAGAATCAAAATCAATACCGAACCAAAGAAACGTAATTATATTGATAATCGACCCAACCCACAAATATTAATTCCACAGAGATAATGATAAATAACTCCTTTAAATTGTAATAAAAATCGATGAAAACAAATTATTTATCGAAAAAAATGTGACCACGGTTCGAACCCATGACCTCTGACTTTGAAATCTAGCATGTTAACCACTACGCTGTCACTGGACTAGATACATGCTTAACCTTTTTGCGGGTAGCCACTGAAAAAGTGATCACTGTTGAGGCTGGCGGTGGGTCAAACGGGATGGGCTCTCATTACTATCATACAAGCCAATGGGTCCCGGCAGCTATCGGGCGAGACGGGATGGGTTGGTCCCGGCGCTCAAACACAACGGGATGAACGGGATGGGACGAGAGTGGGGTATCTGAAAAAAAGCGGGCGGGTAACGGTACGCTTTTACAGGTCTCTATAACAAAGTGACAGCCCCTACAAATTTGTAACTTCTATAGAAAAAAAAGCTAATTGCACATTACATTTGATAAACAATCTATTCGGCCAGCCGGTTATCCTGACGGGTGTAGAGGGTTTTGTGGTCGAAGTTTTTATTTTTTTTCCTAATGTTATAAGCAACTAACTTTTCACAGCTTTTCCCATACAATTTTAAAAAGTTTGGAAAGGCTGTCACTTGTCTATTTAAAAAAAAAAAAAATTTTTGATAATGCAACTTGATAGCTACCTAGCCTACTTGATAGTCGTACCACCACTTCAAATTTCAGTGGCCTGTCTCGGACATTTCGAAAGTTATTATCTTTCATTACAAAATTTGATTTTTAAAGATCCTCAAAATTGTATCTCAACCATTAGGATACAGATGTGCGTTTTCCGTCAAAGTATTTGAGTAGAATCAGTATTGGAGATACTGAAACAGTAAAGGGACTCCAGGAGTGGAACTGAAGATCAAGTGTCCTTAAACTTTTTACAAGCAATGGAGAAATTCGACAAACTTGCTGACAACTGATAGGAACAAATGCAACGTCTCTCCTGTTTCTTCTCCTCGTTGGCACCTATTTCTGTAATCTTCTAAAGTAGTAAAATAAACGGAACATTATTCTTTACCTGCCGTGTGCAAGTTAGTTTTTAGTTTTTTCAGTGTCTTATGAAGAGAAGCAATCATTGACTGGACCAGGCATAGAGAATGAATGAAAAGTTACTAATTTGGGATTCGCCGATATTATTCTTTCCGTAGAATTCGTACACAATTCTTGAAAGCAGTGTCAAACCATACAGTACCAGCATCGATTCTGTCATATCCAAACGAAGCGTAGCGCGAAATTTCGCGCTACGCTTCGTTTGGATATGACAGAATCGATGCTGGTACTGTAAGTCGGTAACGAAGTTAAAACTCTTTGAGAAACTGAAAAAATGTGCGTTAAGTTAGGTGTACTGAAACTGAAGAGTAAGGTAAGGTGGGGTAAAATGGGTATAAAAAACTATTTTTCAACTTTAGTTGCTGGTATCTCTCAATGCATTAAATAAAGGAATTTTGGCATCGCTGATGTTCTCGACACATGATATTTTTCCACAAGTAAAACAGATTTCCGTGAAGAAAATATTTTGAAAACCCATTTTACTCCACCCATGAGGGGAAAATGGGTATGGAAGATACAGTATTTCTGCGAACGACGCATTTCCTGTCGGCAAGACTTTCATAAATAACAGACTTGAAAAAGATTCTCGTACCAAACAAGAATATTCAAGGAATGAGGCTTCATCCTTTCACTGTGCACCATACTGCTAGTAGCAGACACGAAACATGCCGAAAAACATCACTGCTGCACAAATAACAAACTGGCAAAAACTACCGCTGTCAAAGATGTGAAACTTGGTATTATTTCAAACGTGGCTGTAGCTTGAACGTAATATTTTTTTTTTGTAAATTTTGGCAACGTGGTTTGACTTAGAGTGAATAGAAATAGTTAAATTTGAAATTATATTTTAGGGGCCTGTGAAAAATTGAATAGCAATTGTTTTGTGGGTTTCATATTTCGTAAATATGGCAACATGTTTTAAATCGCAGTTTAATGTATCGTCCTTGAATAAGTAGACACTTTTTAAATTCAGCCTGTAATATGAGTTCGGGGATACCAAATTCAAGCGAGTAATATTTTTTATTCTCAATGTCGAATTTTGTTTTTGTAAATTTTGCAGTACTTATGGTTGGACCTTGAATTAGAATACAGGTGAAGCTTGAAAATAAAGTCTGACCCCTCCTCTCTCTAAAAAAAAAAAAAAACCTCTTGGTACCAGGTAATGTTATTTTAATCTGTATTTATTTGTTATAAATTTAGCAGCATGGTTTGACCTTGAATGAGGTCGTCGAATGCACATCGAATATGAGTTTGGATAAAAAGAACCCTGAGTGTCACTTTTTTTGTGGCTGTGGCAAGAATGATTGTTTTGGTCTTGATTGATTTTGATGTAGCGTATATTTTTCAGCAACATGAATCGTGAAAACCCCGATTTAAATTTTGTATATTGTAATGCAATTGTTAGTTTTTTTAACTTACTAGTTAACATAGTTTGACCTTTTCGTTGACCATTACCTTGACTGAATATCAGTAGGGGAGACTGGGGAGGGTTGATACATTTTTCACGCTTTAATTTTTAGTAATTTTTAGGCCACTTTTAATGAATAATCTACATGCACTTTCCACAAACATGTAAGTAACATACTGTATATTGGTAATATTAACTAAAAAATATTTGTTTTTCTACTGCATTTTTTAATTCTTTGAACACCTGCAAACTGTATCAAACCTCCCCATGCTAGGGAGATTTGATACAGCGTTGGGGAGCCTTGATACACAAGTACAAATTCAAAAAATAGATAGCACATACTGGTACTATAATATTTAGTTCATGAATACATGTTGGCCTATTATAACTAGGAACTAAAATTAACATTAAAAATAATCTGTCAGTCTTTTCTTTTGAATTTTTTTTATAAAAAAAAGTCCTTGGAAACTTTTAAACACAAAACAAGGCAGTCAATCATTTTTAAATTGAAACTTTGGTTTTGACAATAGTTGTTCTATTTGGTCCTGGTCGATCACACACACGTCTTTCTCATGCCACTTAAATTTACTGTCCTCGGTACGCCTCGCAAACCTCACTTTCCATTCATCACTAGACACTTTTGAATCAACGCAGCAGCCTACAAACCGACACACAGACTTTTGACGATAGGTAACTAAAATAGTCTCCTAAATCAATGGGACGTACAAAATCTTCATCGTCAGATAAGGGCTCAGGTTCAAAAGAACTATTTCCCGATTCAAAACTTAGTCAGATGAATCATTAATAAGCTCGGTGCATTTTTTTTCTTTTTAGGAAGGCTAACAAACTTTGTTTTTGCAAGAATTAAGTTCGACTTAAAAGATTTTGTTTGCATTGAATTTTTTTGCATTCGTGCTCTAAATTCCTCGCCAAGTTGATTTTTGATAGGAATTTCAGTTAATACGAGTGATCTTCGGGCTTTCTTTCCTCCTCTTCATTTTCCTTTCCTTTGGAAATGGAGCAATTTCTTCTGGAGCTATAACTGTGTCTGAATTCTGGATCAATGGCTCTGGCATCTCTCTATCAGGGTTACTTTAAATTGCTTCCTTGTCATGGGATGTTCATTTCTTGGTTCTTCAACAAGCAATTCAGGGTTGGGCCTGTTGTGCTGGTCATAGGCTGATTTCAGCCTTAAAATTACTACTGGACAATAAGTTGGTCACACAGGGTTAAAATATATTTATATTTACTAAAAGAAACAACTAAAAAATTTGTTTTTGTTGCAGTTAAGGCGTGGAGTTAATTAAGGTAGATTTGATACATGTATCAAGTCTTCCTAACTTTCCTGTATCAAGTGTCCCCATAGGGTCTTGATTTATAAAAGGTGTAATGGCTACCTTACTTTTACAAATGACAACAGTGAGCTCTGCAGAGGACATTGCTAATGGCTTGAGATTAAGACAAACTCCATATATTTGTGTATAATTAACTGACATGGGAATATTGTTAAGTTAAATAAGAAAAATTCTAGCCTTTGAAGTCTGAAATCGCTTATTTGTCGATATCTTCCTCGCATGAAGTACGTAGTTCTTGTACACCACACTGAAAATGGAGGAAAATGAGATAAACAAATGAGCAAAGAAACGGTTCAGTTCAGCTAACCTTGAAAAAAATAAATGAGATGTATCAAGTCTCCCTATGTATCAATCAATCCCCAGTCTCCCCTAGATATAATGAAATCATATTTCAACTTTGGCATGCCGTTAATGCTTGGATACCAATTTTTATTCGTCCATTTTTTGTTGTAATTTTACTACATTCGTTGACATATCTACATATTTTGAAGTTGAATGGGTGAAAGTAGTTCAAATTCGAGCTAACTGACACCATAATCCCCGACTACCAGTACCGTAAAGTCCCAAAATAAAATAAAAAAATAATTCAAAGACCAGACTTTAATACATCTGTTGTAGAGACCAGCAATGGGCAGTCCTAATTATATTTTCATCTAAATACTCATTTTTGTGATCGTAAATGTAATTATTGACCTATCTAAATACTAATTACACATGTATTCAGTAAATATTGACGTAGGCCCTACCTAATCGCTAATTACCAATGTATGTAATAATTATTTATATACGTAATTACTAATTACAAATGAATTTAGTAATTATTGATGAGTATAATTACTAAATAAAATTGTAATTAGTAATTATTAACGTACGCAAATACTAATTACAAATGTATTCAGTAATTATTAGTGGTGGGTCGAAGGTTCGTCTGTCGAACCGAACCCTT
>KZ874413.1:18494-29092 GCA_003456935.1 Machilis hrabei
ATTCCCTGACCATTCCCTGTTTTCCAGGTTTTCCCTGTCTGTCGCCACCCTGGATAATATCAACTTAAACTAATTCTTAATCCTAATTGCTTACATCTAAACATTGTCTAAATGAACGCTCAAAAAAGGCACGTCAATATTTTTGTGCTGTTTTGTAACTGACAACACCAACAGTCAACACGCTTAAGAAGGCTGTGGAACACCTATTACCCGGTCACAGACCGGTCTGCCGCCTACCACAAGAACCTACCTGCTATATAATTGGAATACCTTTTCTTTGCAGGAAAAGAGTAGACCAGGTGACAGAAACTTTATGTAATTACTATTTGAAGAACAATAACATGAAAAGTTAGTTACAATGAACTAACTACCTATTAGTAAAAAGTAACGAATACTCACAAATGCCTGCCTAGATTATGAAACTACACTACTTACAGAAGAATGCAAAACCTTGCTTTTATATGCAAAAGCGAAACTAAACCAACCAATGACACACACTCTCGAAGTACGACGAACTAACTATTAGTAGAAAGTAACGAACACTCACAACTGCCTGCTGAGATTCTGAAACTACACTAATTACAGAAGAATGCAAAACCTTGCTTTTATGTGCAAAAGCGAAACTAAACCAACCAATGACACACGCTCTCGAAGTACGATGAACTAAATATTAGTAGAAAGTAACGAATACTCACAACTGCCTATTGAGATTATGAAACTACACAGAAGACTGCAAAGCCTTGCTTTTATATGCAAAAGCGAAAGTAAAACAATCAATGACACACACTCTCGAAGTACAACAAACTAACTATTAGTAGAAAGTAACGAATCAGGGTGGCTACAGAATGCCATGTATGAAATTCCCTGACTTTTTTTGGTTTTCCAGGCTATAAATTGAATTTTCCCTGACACACATTATTGTATGTAGGCCACTTTGGGATACTTTACTATGCCGCTGAACTCTCAAGTACAATTGCATTAATCTATATCTCTCGCCACTGTTAAACAACATCTTAAATGAGTTCACAACACAAACATACAACTGATCATAATTCGATTTACCGGGCCATTATATGGTTGATCGCATTATGAATAGTTTTCAATTCACACAAATAGAGCTGTTTTCCGCATTTTTCGAATACTGCGTGACGTCATTGAGCCGGACCTGTCGCGCTTTGTCTTCGTGAAGGCGCCCAACTCATCAGTTGGAGGCGAGTGACCGCTTCAATTCTTTTAAACTTTTTGTATTTTTGTTATAGTTATTTCCGTACAAACTTTTAAGACGTGAGCTTCACGTGTTTGTGTTTGTGTGATTTAAGGTGTCGAAAAGATTTCCGGATCTTGATAAATCGCCAAATAGATATTCAGTATGGACTAAATATTGGTGAAGGAATAATTTTGTGCCCAGTAAAAACGCTATGATGTGTTCGGTACATTTTTTAGGAATCAGATTTAAATGAGTCCGATGTAATGAAGAAAAAAATAATGCCAGAAACGAAATGTTATCAGCGGCTCAAAGTGCGAGCAATACCAACTGTTAAAGAACAGACAGAAAATAGCTTGTCTAAAAAATCTAGAAATGCGCATTATGAAGAAAAGGAAAGGAAAGCTATAGTATCCAAAATATTAAGTGACATTGTTCAAACATCTGCCACTTCTCNAATTCCTGGGATGGACTTGCTATTGGGCCTAGTAGACAGTGAATCGACCGACTATTTGTTGTATATCAGAAGGAGCAGTGTGAAATGAGGACTGAAATATTCAGATCTTTTGTATCTGAGTGATTAAATCTTTGCTCAGAGTGCGAGCAATACCAACTGTTAAAGAACAGACAGAAAATAGCTTGCCTAAAAAATCTAGAAATGCGCATTATGAAGAAAAGGAAAGGAAAGCTATAGTATCCAAAATATTAAGTGACATTGTTCAAACATCTGCCACTTCTNTAAAAAATCTAGAAATGCGCATTATGAAGAAAAGGAAAGGAAAGCTATAGTATCCAAAATATTAAGTGACATTGTTCAAACATCTGCCACTTCTCGAATTCCTGGGATGGACTTGCTATTGGGCCTAGTAGACAGTGATTCGACCGACTATTTGTTGTATATCAGAAGGAGCACAGTGTGAAATGAGGACTGAAATATTCAGATCTTTTGTATCCGAGTGATTACACATTAAATCTTTGCCGGTTTCATATGCAAACAACACTTTAGCATCACGTACATTTTGATAAAATAAGTTAGCATGTAACATGGTTCTAACTAACAAAACTTTAGTTATTTTCTCCAATTATATACGGTATATATATATATATATGGGTATATAAGGTTTCTAAAATTACATTAAGCTGGCCAGTTTTGTGCATCTGTAGGTCCCCGTTCTCGAAAATCTACGTAATTGCCGTCACTTTCTGGAAACGTGTCTCGTATATCTTGAACAGTGCTAGACGGAATAACTATCCTGTTACCTATGCCTATCGAAACCCATGAATTTATCCAAGCAGTAAACTGCCTATTAGGCTGGGTACTGTACTGCCATAAATTGTTTTCTGGTACTGCAACACTCAAACTTTTCTTCTTTTTGCGGCTTGTAGTTTTCATTACCATTTGATGTCTTGTAATATTGAGTACTTCACTATCCAAAATCAATTTTTCAAAAGAAAGATTTAATGTCACACATTTAAAATGTTCTTAACTTGCTTTATTTACACTCTCCGATTCATTGCAACACACACTTTCACAGTCCGTAGCCATGACTGCACAATTTTCACACTGACACCAATTAAGGGTTCCTGCCCTTACTGCTCGATTCATGTTCATTAACTTCTCATAAATCTCCTTCTTCGTAATCAGACTCAAAATACTCAAACACAGACCCAAAAAATTAAACGTATTCTCAAGAAAAGGCACTCATTCACGCGTGTTAGGGAATCCGGGTTGGGAAGCTCAAACGCGCTGGCTCAATGACGTCACCACCCGATAAACAGAAAGTAAACAATCCGTTCTAAAAAAATCGTAAATTGGAATTTTATAACTGGGTTTTCAACAAACTTACTTTTCACACATCTATTCTTTGCATGTGCTTTCAAATACAAACATGATTTTGTGTTGTGAACTCCTTTAAGGTTATGAAACATTTTGTAAAAAAAATGCATTAATTATGTCTAACCTAATCTAATGTCACCCTATCAAAATGACAAGAGATTTATTAAAATATCAAGATATTTGTTTTATAATCAATATTTATTATTGGTAACATTTTTGGTTCCGATAAATATGTGATGGCCTTAATATGTACATTTTGGGGGAATTAATTATTTGAGATGCTTGACATCCAACTACCATGGGTGAATATGGTATGACCGAAACATAAAACAACAGAATATTACACATTTCAAAATCTCTTGACCTTTGGTCTTCTACGAATTAACAACCAAATGATAAACAAAAACAGGAAAAATCATTCCAAGAGTGTAATCTGCTTTGTAGGATTACTTTGGGCATAACATCTGAAACAGGTGTATACGAGTCATTAAAGGTGACATTGTAAATGTCAAAGTAACGACAAAATTCTAGTCTCAAATTAAGATACCAGGACCAAGGGGTCGGAAGTCAGAGATAAGGTACATTTAACATGCTAAAAGAATGCACGATTTTTGGAAATACTATTATTCACATGTATGTGTCATTGGATGTCAAAACTGATGAGACAGCTAGCTTAACCTTGCCAGAATGTATACATTGAGTGTGAAACTGAATATTGGGGCCTCTTAAAACTCGTCTATTGCTTGGACCTGTTCCAAGTAGTGCTCTTAGATGGGGAATTGTTTTGCCTGAATCTTCGTGTCGGTATGTATGAAGGGTTGTATGTNTTGAATAAATTTCAAACATGTTAAATTCATAAATGCATTTTCTATCAATTTCTCCACTTTGAAAGGACTATATGTCTCTCATCTTTTAGGGGTAACANTTGAATAATTGTTGTGCTTATCAACTGTAGATCCGCCACTCACTACGAGTATCTCTACCAGAAGTTGCTATTGCACTATGTGCAATGGTGTAGTTATGCTATGTCCCTCTCAAGTCACGTCATGTAATTTCATTGCACAAATAATTAATTTAAGGATTAATTAATGAATTAAATATTCTTTTATTAAGGATATTTAACAAAGGTAACTTCTTAACTAATTATAATTATCCACCGGTATGCTAAATGCAGCCGTCCCCATGACACTAAAACATTATGGGTCATTTTCAACTAAAGCACAATTGTGTCCTATCGGCAGTACCAAATGTAATGGCACGAGTAGAAAAAGCTAGATGATATATACAGGGTGTTTCACGTAAGGTGTGACAGCTAAATATATCGGAAAATACCCATAGTATGAAATTGTTTATTAATATCAAGATGACTCATTCGGGTTCCCTTTAGATGGTGCTGTTATCGGTGAAATTGAATAGAACCCCCCATTTTTTAATACATATTTGGATTCTATGTAAAACAATACGTAAATTGTGTCTGAAACAATTCTTAAATGTCAACAAATCTAAACTTTTCGCGCAACCTTTGATCACGATATTATATCCGATATGTCTGTGTTTTGACTTACAATCAAAACAAGTTATTTCTTATTATGTGTACTGTATTTGTTTCACATAAAATGCATGTCATTCAAAATTCTTACTTCAGTATCAACAAAGCCATTCCAAATGTGATATTTATTGGTACACATCGTATAAGTAAACATTATGGCATATTATGATCTTGAGATAAACATGCTTTTTGTTCTTAATGAATACCACAAAAATTCTCGACAAGCGGCTGAGGTCTTTTATGAGCGGTATAACGCGTGTGAAAATCTCGAATGGCTTTTTTTTTGTTTACAAAAAGTCTTCGTAGCCATGGCATGGTACACCTAACATCACGTAATAAAACAAAACCTGTCGTTAATGCCGACAATGCGGTTTGAATTCTTGTTGCAACTGGATTAAATATCGCATTGTGCTACATCAAGAATTGCTCGACTGATTATGTACCCCGTATTCAATTTTGTACAATGGTAAGAAATCTCATGAATGAAAATGCTAATTTTCTGTCACGTGTACTTTTCTCTGACGAGGCAAAATTTTCAAATTGTGGAGAATTGAATCGATTTAGCTCACATTACTTGGGCGTTTGAAAATCCTCATTGGATGAGGACAGTAGCATTTCAGCATCGGTGGTCGTTAAACGTTTGGTGTGGCATTGTTGGCGATATAGTGATAGGACCAAATTTTTTTGGAGGATATGAAATTTTTTTAGGGTCTGCTACTTGTTAATAAAAAAGTATTCCTTATGAAATTTCATTTTCTAGGTAATGTTAGTGGTAGTGCTTATAGGAATTTTTTATAAAATAACCTACCGCTACTTCTGGAAGATGTTCCGTTGCATGTACAAAGGAATATGTGGTTTCAACAAGATGGTGTGCCAACTCATTTTGTGGTTCTAACTCGAAACATTTTGAATAACATGTTTGGTGAACGCTTGATTGGTCGTGGAGGACCAATTCCATGGCCACCGAGGCCACCCAATTTGACCTCTTGATTATTTTCTTTGGGGATTCGTTAACGATCAAGTTTTTGCCACACAACCTACTACAATTGAAAATATGAAAGGACGAATTTGCGAAGCTTGTGCTAAAGTAACACTGGAAATGTTGCAATTCGTTCGACATAACTTCGTTGTCCGCATCGGAAAATGTTTAGATGTAAATGGACTTATTAAACATTTATTGAAATAGCATATGCGTTACGTGAAATTTCATTAGATTTTAACTCCAAAGTTTCCATTTGTTAACATTTAACAAGTGTTAGTTAATGGTTATTGAAATAATCACCTAAATGGAAAATGACAAGAATTAAACTTAGAACTTAAAAGGCCCCTTTGCAATATTATTTTTTCATTCTGAACACTATCTTGATCAAAAGTGTATTTCCTGAGCTTGTGAAATTAAAAAAAAAAATACGCGTTTTTAATCGGTCAGTCAATGGAATGGTGGTGTCATCTACAATAATGATGAATTTGTAGTATAATAGCCTTTGTGGAATACGAAAACATTTTGATTTAAAGTAATTGAAAGACATTAAGGTATCTCTTTCCGGAAATATTTTGGGCGCGCTCAGATACATTTATCTTGAGGATTCCTAGGCAACTTTTCTTTGCAATCAGAGCAAAAGTCCCAGGCATCTGTCTTTGGTTTATGAAAACCTTAGTTGAAATTAAATATTTGTATGACATATTCAAAACTTTACTTATCTTTTCCTTGTAATATTCTTTGAAAATTTCATGCAACATTTTCACTCCCAGAGCTCAGTTATCAAAGTACATATTGCAACAGTCCACATAAACTTGGTAACGATGTGCTGGGTCTCATGGCCTCTCATTTGGCATCTGTACCACACAATGAGAGTAAATATTGTGCAATACTTTGTTTTTTATAGTTATTCAGAAAATACCTGTGATATCAAAGCAGCTGAAAGATCTCATAGATATTCCAAAAAGTTTTCTCCAGACAGAATTTCACTAGGACATGAATTTGACTTCGACCCAAGAGAATGTATTGTCGAATGGTCATTATAAGGCCAAGCTTATATCCCTCCTGATGGAAAAGTTTGTTGAAAATACCGTTGAGGTAAACCAAGCAGAGGGAGATGCAAATACGCTTATTATTCAAACCACAATTGATTGTTCCAAACATTACGGTGTCCAAACTTACTACAGTTACAAAAAATAAAGCTTCTTGAAGTGGTTTTGACTAACCATTATAAAAAGAATCATACAGCTTAAACTGATAAACACCATCAAATCATAAAAAAAAAATATTTTTTTGCAACATTCACAGACTATATAAAATTCTTTCTTGTCAACCTGTTTTCCTGCACTGCTTGTATAGGCTTGGCCTGTAATTCTCCTACGTTTGGCATAGTCACGTTTTAAATTAATGTTGCCGTATATTATTTTCCTTTTTTTTTTTTTAATCACTTGACTGTTCCATTGTAAAGAGATTAAACTTTCCATTTTCACGAAGAATAAACAATGATCAATCAACATAAAGAGACATAACCAATAAACACAATGACGTGCAGTGGCTGCAGTACTGGTCTAGCAATCAACATTGCTAAAACTTCTGTTTAGTTGTTAGCAACATCTGTTGTTATGGCATTTGTTAACTATACCGTTCTTGCAAAAATCTCTAAGACACTAGGCAATGTTGAGTGCTACGCGTGTACTTCAGCCACCGCACATCAATGAATAAATGCTCCAAGCAGCCTGATCAACGGAGCACCAAACTGATGAAAATCAGCTGTGCGGATACGTTAAAATGCCTCTCCTGACCCCTAGTGTTCGAATATGGAATATCAAAACAAAAATTTCAAGATAACCTCTTTGGATTATGGTGGGATATTTAAAATGATCTTTGGACAAAAGTGAGCCCTTTTTTCGGAACCCACTTGAATTATCTCGACGCTTTTTTTAAGTTACAGAATTTGTTGCATTTCTTGTAGGATTCATGCAAGTTCTACAGCACTGTAGATTACCAAATGTGAAATACAATTTTATATTGTACCTATTACAACATTCCTTCCTTTTGCACTCCTTTTCCATAAGCTAAGGCAGGACATTCTTATTTTTGCTTGAATATTTCAATTCTTGTGGATTTCATTTTTAACTAAACACACCCATTACTGTTTATATTGTTGTCAAGGGCTGTCAAAGTTTGACTCTAAACTTTAAAATATCCATGTTAGTAATTATCCTTACAGGTTTGGAAAACTGCAAAAACATTGAATGAAAAATAATATTTAAGAACAAAAATATACATTTTCTTGTGCACAAGTTAAGTTTGGGAAAAACGGTTTTACACTTTAATGATATTTATTGTTTAATGGCACATCAACACCTTTAGGATAACTTGCTCTTTACACTAAGAGGTTATAAAACACAAACAAACTGCTGGCAAGGATCCCCTACATATGCCAAGTACTCATAATCATAACTGTAGTTATTTCAACAAGAATCATGGGATAAACCTTTGTTTGATAGAATAAGTTGCTACAGATATATCTTTTACTCAAACTCAATCTTGAAATTCTACCCACCATTTAAGTTTAAAAGTATATTTAGCCGCAAAAATATAGTACCTTGCTGTTGACTACGCTGAAAACCTGCAGGTATAATAGGCTGCTGTGGTCCTGGTGCCTGATCTACTCTTTTACCCTGAATATCCAAGATCAACTGTGGTCCAATGGGTTGATTTCGTGCCAGAGACCTGTAGGCCATGATTTGTGCCCTAAGTTGTTGCATTTGATTATTGTTAAAGAGGTGCTGCCTTTGCATAAACTGCTGCCCACTTCCAGTCTGAAAAAGAAATTTCAATTTTAAATGTAATGTTATAAAACAAATAGGCCAAACTAAACAAAATCAATTTCACAAGATTAAACCATAGCCTGAAGTACCAGATTAATATGGTACAAAAACTCTGAATGCTTTACAATGGTTTTCTGAAACTGAGTAGTTTGTAATTCTAATAGAGAATGACATCCTGGATTCAAATCCCAGATTAGATTTCTTGTCCAGAGCATAAAGGTTTATCCTAGAAGTCAGCTTGTAAAGCACTCAACCTTGAGTTACAATTGTAGTCACCTTCTGGTAGGGATGTTAAAAGCGTGGTCCACTGATAGGCGTTTGAGATAAAAGAATCCACCAATGGCCAATAGACAAGTGAGCGTGGGCATACTTGGATGAAGGGGACGGATTTTTATTTTCTTATTCAAGCGTTTTAATTAAACTTGTAATCAGAAGTCCAAATTAATTTTGTAAATTATCGACCCAATAACTTCAGTTTTATTAAACGATGAATCATTATTTCAGTCTTAATCTCCACATCTGAACTTTTACCAGATTAAAAACTAATTACCACCATATTGTATTACTTAATTACAGTTTTGAGCTTTGAAAATAACTTTTAAATTAATGTATTTTTTTAAGTTTTTATTTTAGTGATCGGAAATATTAACTTCTGTCCCATGCATTTGACAGCAACAGCGATAGTTGTAATCACATTTTTAGGGTTATTAACCCCCCAGGAATCTCATTTTGTTATTAAAATTTGTAATTTGATGATAAAAGAATGTCCTAATCACATTTTTAGGATTATCTACCCCAGGAACTTCATTTTGTTATTAAAATTCATAATTTGATGATAGAAGAATGTTAACCTGTTTAGTTGTATTTTGGGGAAAGCCATGGTAGCCAAGTTCCTTTTTTTTTTGAAAACTTATTCCTCAAAACGCATTTTATGTACCATTATGCGAGTGCTGAAGGGACCCTTTGCAAGGCTAGACACTTGTCTGCAACTAGTTACATGGAGTTTTCGAGAAGAAAGATTTTGCAGAGGGAACGCGCAGGAAATTTCTAAAAGATGTGGCGAATCCGGACTGGTGGGATGACTCTGTGCCAAAATTATAATTCAGTTTGTGATTGGCTAGAAAGTTCGGGAAGCAAGGTCAGGCATCCGGGGACCGTAGGAGAAATGGAGAACTTGGGAGTCTGCGGAAACCAACATCAAGACACATCAAATCATGCTCCCTAATTTTTTATTATATCACAGCCTCTTTTTTTTTTTTTTTTGCTTTAGTTACATGTACATGCTTCTATGAAAATTTCATAAACTCAGTGAAATAACTGACAATGTGATCGTCCGATTTCTTACGCAGAAGGTAGTGGCTTGCTGTTCTTGTCATGAAATTTAACCTGGTTGTGAGAAGTGTTGAAAACCTATTTTGGTGCTTCTTAAGTTAGAACAATTATTGATTAGGCTATACTGGTGAATGCATGGCCCAGTTTCAATCACTTTTGTGGTCATTTGTTTGCCGGTACACTTAGTCCAAGTGGTAATAAATGACAGTGAAGTCAATACGTAAATTTTTGAGGCTAGTGCCCGAGTAGTCGATTTCGTTGCTGTAGTAAATGACTGTGCCTGTGATTTTGTAACTGGAAAATGGAAGTTTAATTGTTCACCTTGTTGTCATTTATACATGCTGTACCAAGTTGCCATATTTGGTCCAGATGTGTGACACTGGCTACCCTGTCAGTGAAGTGTACGTGTGCCAGGATTTTAATAGTTCGAAATTGTAGCGTAGAATCTTCTAGGTAGGTGGCTGCTGTATGTATGTTGTTTGTCAGAACGGTACCATGTTGCCACATACGAAGGTGGTCGAGAAAGTAAAGAACGTTTTGGCATAACTTAACAAAAACGAAAGATATCAACACAAAACTTAATATACAAAGTCACAGTACCTTACTCTATTTTTTAATGTAGTCGCCATAGCTGTAAAGGCACTTATTGTAACGTGAGACCAATTTTTCAATGCCGATGTTATACTCTTCTACCGCCAAAGATTTGAGGTCTTCATCGTTTGCGAACTGTTTTCCACCCAAACATTCCTTGTGTTCATAGGAGGTGACTTTAACCTCCCAGACATAGACTGGGATCATTCAGTTGTAAAGCCAGGGTGCGGTGCAATAGACTCAGCTCATTGTTTACTTGACAGAATTCAAAC
>KZ874416.1:20341-36095 GCA_003456935.1 Machilis hrabei
TTCTGCTAGTTTTTCGCTGACAAACCAAATTCATGTGATGTAAGTCAAGAGACAGCCAGTGAACTCCTGAGGAAGGCTGGAGGTGTTTCCAGCCGAAATATAGAGAAGAATAAATCTAACGGACACAGGTAAGGAAACATTGTCTTTTTTTCCAATTTTTTTGCGCGTTGATAAATCTTTATGTAGAAATGACACAGCTTTGCCTTGATTCCACACAGTACACAAACATTATAGAACCTGCTTCGTAAACGCCGTTCACAAAAGTTGCCTTGATAATCCATTTGTAGTTTGGCTAAGCAGCATGCATCCGCTGTGGCCTTTCTTTCTTTATTGATAGTGCATATCCCTTCCCATAGGGCAGGTTTATTATCACACCATCTTAACTGGCAATCATTTCTTTTTTTTTTTCAACCCAGGAAAAAGACAGCAGCTATTTAACTTGTACCATGTTGGACACCTCCAAAGGGTGTGTTCAAAACTGTTTTGAATTGATTTGTTACATTTAAAATGTATTCACTTCATTGAAACTTCTAATGCTCATTGTGTTACAATTTATTTTCAGGGACTAGTGGATTACCTAGAAGCCTCTGTAGTCGACTTTTTTGAGAATCTTCCCAGTGGCACGTATTACTCCGAGCCGTGTAGCAGTTTTGACCGTCTGATATTACACAGTGTGGCTTCTTTCCATAGGTTAAAATCAGCCAGCATTGGAGAATTTTGTGAAAGGAAGGTGCAAGTGACGAATGCTAATGTAACTTTTACCCCTACATTGGAAAGGCTGACAGATTTCCTGGAAAGGAAACATGGCATGTATTGGAGTTAAAGACAAACATTTCATATGGAGTAATTAGGGTATTCTGTTCTATCCTCTTGTGGACTTCCAAAGTCGTAAACATTTTTACCTGTGGCTAATTACTAAAATTCTACAAAATATATTTTGTAATAAAACTTATAAGAGGTGTCAGTGCTTTTATCACACCACAGTTTTAACATTGAAGTTGCAGAGTGCTAGCGTTGTGCCTCTCTCTTGTGCATTGATGTGTTTTATGTGCTAAGTGAAAAGCCACGTGTTGAGTAAATATGCAGTGTGGTCTAAAACACAGTGCAACCGAAGAACAGAAGTAAAAAAAAAATTGCAGAGAGCTATTTTACTAAGGAATTTTTTTATTTTAAACTGGAAATGTTTAGGTTCTGCATAGTTTGTGTTACATCATACTGAACATTAAGTGTTAAAGAACATGGTTTTTAATGTTTTATCCAAAGGGACAAATCCGTCTTCTCTAAAAATATCCTGGTGTTCAAGCAAAACAGAACAAAGATATTTTTAATGTCTTATACAACTTGTGTTTGGTATGTGCAGCAATATTTTTGTTGCAGTAGTTGAGTGTTCATTGGATTTTTACTTTGATGTGCTGGTCGAAAGCAATAGGTTTTGAAGTTTCTAGTTGGAAGTTGCTGACAATAGTAAATGTTAAACTTCACTGTACTTTATCTAGCATAGGGATGTGCTGTTTCTTATATTCAGGTTCTACTGCACCTTCTGTGTTAATTCATTTTCTTGGCTGATGTGCCATGCTGCCTTTTGGAGTGTGTAAATATGTTGCATCCTTTTTTCCATTACACTGTATTATTAGCTAATTCCATCCCCAGCCCCCCCAAAAATGCAAAGTAGAATAAAGATTAGTTTGTACTTTATAATCTTAACTTGAACTTGCGTGCATTTTTAATTGTACGATGTTTGGAAAGCCGGTAAGATTTCAGACCTTGATGGGTCTAGGTACAGTACTGGACTTTGCTGTTCACTGTAAAATGTGGCAGTTTGCACATACGTGGAATATAAATTCTGGGGTATAGGTATAAGAATACACTTTTTTTTCTTATTGCTAAATTCAGTTCTGCTTTTGACATGACAATTTTTTTTGTATGAGTTTGTCCTTATATTTCAGCTCTTTTAAATCTTGTACTTCCATGTTACCGTAAATTACTTTCAGTTTCCCAATTTCCAGAATCGTTTGTTCTTGTAACATTTTTGAAATGCAACATGCTTGTTTAAAGAAAGACGAACTAACACGTATTGTGTTCATTCATGTGCAAAATAGTAATTTAAGGGTGTTTGCAATCTGTGCATATTGTAAGTTGATGTAGATAAGCACAGCATACGAGGTGTGGATATAAAATAGCCAGAATGATTTTTTTTTCCGGTTCCCTGTGGCCTCTGCAACAGCGAGCAGGGTGGGGTGTTGACGTTGGCACTCCCCTTCGTTTACCGTTTCAATTTCAAGCACGTTGGGGCCAACAGTTTAGCAGTAGCCTTTGTTTGAAGCGGACCGTGTACCTATCAGTCGGAATAATGTTAAGTGTTAACCTGTAAACTCGAATGAAAATTTGGGCTGACCTCCTTCCATACATTGAAAATGATCCAAACTCTTTGGGAAATGTAATAATTTGTGACGCATCATGGTTTTTACAGTATGACCCAGAAACTAAGCGCCAATCCATTGGAAGAGTCCCAGTTCACCACGACAAAAGAACGCATGGATGAGCAAGTCCAAATTCAAAGCAATGATTATAGGTTTTTTTCGATATCCGAGGAATTGTTCACGTTTATTGGGTGCCTGAAGGTCAGACCGTTAACCAGGTCTACTATAAGAAGGTTTTGACAACCCTTCGTGTGAACGGGTGAGAAGAAGAAGACCTGACATGTGGATACTCTGGCACACAACACGCTGTCTGTCATGACATTTTTGGCAAAGCACATATCCCGGTTTTGGAACGTCCACCGTACTCACCTGACCTAGCCCCACATGACTTTTTTATTTCCAAAGATCGAGTCTGCATTGAAAGCAACCCGATTCGAGTCCGTAGATGCAGTGAAAGCAAAAGCGACAGAACTCGTGAACAAGCTGTCGGAGGACATCCAACATTGCTTCCAACAGTGGAAGATTCGCATGGAGCGGTGTAGGGATAGGGGAGGAACATACATTGAAGGTGAAAACATTTCCGTTGTGCAATTTGTTGGATAAAAAAATTTAGAACATCAATCCGGTTATTTTATAGCTACGCCTATGTAACTTTCAAAGTTATTTGAAAATTCATTTTGGATTTGTCTATTTTTAAATCTATATATTTAAGCTATTTTACATGTGCAATTAAAAGGTGCTGTGAGTGTAGTTATTCTGAACTATGGATACAATATTTTAGGATGATATTTTTTAAGATTTGTTATTTAGTTGTTTGTGCACGATTATATTGCTAGGGAAGTTTTAGTGTGCTTTACAGGCTTGTAAATGTTAGTGCTAATGTTTAGCCGCAGTAGATTCTTCCAAGAGCCTTTTGTTTCTAATTGTAAAGTTATAGACACATAAGTTATTGGATAGCTAATAAATGTTACTATAAAGAGAAATGCATGCTTTTTCATTAACTTTCACCTTTGTTTTTCTAGCTACAGGAACCGTACTGCGGTATAATATTAGTTTTCAGAGAGCTATAACATACGGTTGAAGTTAAATACGACTTGGTATTGAAGTGCAACTAATGCAGATATTTTCAGTTAAAATCGTGATGCACTAATTCCATGACTTTCTTTAATCCTCAGAGCATCAACAGAGTTTCCCAAGCTTAGGTTACGAAAATTTAAAAATGTGTATCGGGTCTGAATATTTGGCAATAGTGTTTGAACATTTAGTAACTTCGGTGCTTTTCGGAGTTTAAAATCCATAAAATGGCCCAGCTACCAAATTTATTTCTGTAGCTAAATTTTTTTTTTTATGATAAGCAACTCATAATGCAAAAGCACCGTGAGTGCCAAAAGAAAAAAAAACACAGAACTAGGAAGAAAGCAAGTGTATATGAACCTTAGTTTTGAAGGTTTGAAGATTGTATGTATCAGGGAAAACAGTTGATGGTAGTGTGTTCCAGAGTTTGGAAGCTCGAGGGAAAAAAGTAGAGTCGTATTGGGCCGTCCTGTGGGTAAAAAGCTTGACCGTGTAAGGATGACAAGAGGTACTTTGCCTAGTGGTACGAACATAGGTGGCAACAGGAGGAATTAAAGATGCGAGCTCAGCAGAGCAGTGACCGTGAAAATAACTGTAAAACAAACGTGTTTTATGTCCTATCAACACCCAATGGGCCATTTCTGGACTATGAACAATGCTTATTTTTTTACCAACGGAAATAAACGGACATTACAAACGTCGAGAGGAGCGACACTTATGTGGGAATTGAGACCACGACTTCTTGNACGAGAGCCAGTTGACTAACTGCTCTACCACTGTCAGCTTTGAGATGAAGTTATTCTAAAGTACAGACTAGTTGTTAAAACTTTACTTAAATATGTTTTGAAATTAATAAAACTGTTTAGCAGTGTCAAACAAAATGACTACTGTGGGGGAAAAAAAAGACTTCGCCCTACTTCTAGCTGTCAGTAGTAAACAAACCTACAATGCATTGAACTCTTTGCATAGTATCAGGAGTTATATGCATGAAAGGGCAACAACACTTTCAAATAATAAATGAGTAGTTGCTAATTAACAGTACAATGGCCGTTTGAAATTGCACTCGTGGTGCATTTGCAACCTTTCGTGACTTGCTCAACATAAAAAAAGCAGGCTGGCTCAATGGTTAAGAGTAATCATAGCTGTCCATTACAGTCCTTCCGAGGATAGGGAATTGATAATGTGGCAGGGAAATAATAAAACAAGTTTCTGTAACTGATGTTACTGAGCTTATGTTTTATATCTTACATAGTGATACAAACAGTAATAACAAAAAAAAAAAAAGATAAGATTTTAACACAAAATTGTTGTTTTGTAGTGGAGTTGTTTAAAAACAATGAACAAACTCCACCAGTTCTTCTTGCAAACTAAAACATTTTCAATGATACTCCAAATATTGGAGAATATTCACTTAACCTTCACTTATAACAAATACCGAAGTACAATATAGGCAGTATAAGAATCCAGAAAAGTGAGGGGTTTGATCTGTGATGTAAGGAGTCCATACTGTGCGAGGCCACACATCCACAATATTTTATCCTTGTCAAAAAGGCCAAAAATGTTATTCGACATTTGATTAATTTACTCAGAATGCGATAAGCTTCCAATCCTCCTCGTATAGTCTGGTCAACTGGCTTACAAGAATTGCTGGTGCCGAACTCTTTAACTGGCAATGCGGTATTTTCTGAATTCTACCTTTTTCAGCTATTCATCCTTGTCCAAAAATGTAAGTTACCAGCCTCAATATCTGGCATTTTTTTTAGATTGGGAGAGAGTTGGGAGAACACACCACTGTGATAAACTACTTGTGTGGCTACCTTAATAAAGAAGAAATTTAAAAAAACTGCTGAATTGCTCATACAGAAATAATTTTGTACAGAGAAATATGTGTCATTCAGTTGGACACTGTAAAAAGTTACAAGAATGTAAAATACACTTTAAGAAAGATATGAACAAATTTAAAGGGACACAAGTAAAATATCAATTTCCTTTTTTTGTATTTTTAACAATATTTATTTATAATTTTACATTAAAATTAATGAAAAGNTAGATACATAAAGATCCATAGATAAGTACTTTTTATGATTGTGGTTTAAACCATAAAATAAAATAATAAGCATACAAATTTAGAACTTGGTATTTGACAGTCAAAGTGGCTTTAAGCAACTCAAAATTTTAACAACATCTTCCCGTTAAAAGCACTATCATATTGCTTCGTACAATTTCAAAATGGGGCAGTTTCTTTTCTTTTCCTACCATCAGCCACAGCAAATCCCTCTTATATTTTAGCAAGAGAAGAATTGAGTAAAGCCCACGTATCACTATGATCCTGACGCAACAAACTGATTCAGTATAGAACTACTGCTAAATGCAGTGACATGTGGAAGTTTAGCATATGAGCCCATTTACGATCTCGTGCGAGTTTGGCTGTCAACAGCTCTGGTAATTTGTATGAATTAAGTTTATAAGGAGTCTAGTTGTTACAGGTTTGGAGTGTTACTAATTATATTTTTTTTAAGAAAAGTTAGTTTACAACATTAACAAAAATATAACGGTGGGAAAAATATTTAGATTTGTTTCTCAGGACTAATCCAATAAACGATAGACATTGCCATTTGAAATTTTATGAGCAGCTGGAATTACCACGGACACAAAAGTCTGCCTGTTCCCGTATGAATTTAAATTTTACTATTATGAACAGTTCTGGCGACAGTGAGAATGGTAACCTTCATTTTGGACACCATGTAAAAACTAATTACATATTCTCCCAGTTTTCATGTAGTATCAACAAAAACATCTGGGGGATGTGGACCAACAAGGCTTAGGCTTGCTTTTTGTGAGTTCTGAAACTATACCCCTCAACTTTTTATTTGTAGGATTTCACATGGAAATCTGGAAAGCAATAGTTTTTAAATGCATTAAACATTTATATACATATATATAAAAGTAGTTCTTTCTCAAAAAGACCAATTTCAATACTAGCTACTCTGGATTACAAATGAAACCTGAAACAAACAACTACCACTTAAAAATATGCCTACCCATAAAAATATAACACATTCTCCACGTGAATCCAGCCATGAAGGCACACTTAACAACTGGAACATAAATCTGACAGGTGGCTTCTAGTGCCACGACAGTTATCCGAAGCAATTCTGACACTACACAGACAGATGTAGTACATCAGTGACCTTGTAAGTCTCCACAGAGAAATATAAGTGGAGTCTTCATCTTTGGCATTAGCTCGATTAGCTACAGGCAAGGCACTTCACGGCCTTCTCTGAAAGATAGCGTGGAATACTAAGCTCTTTGCTGACATGTATAACAACAACAAATAGATTCAACTCCATTGGTTTCAATAACATTAAAGGTTTATCTTGAAGGCAAAATACTCCATCGTAAACAACGAACATTACAAATCCACACAGCATTAAAAGCAAAAGCACAAGAAATTTGCCAGCACAAAATTAGTAGAAGTAAATACAAATACTCATTTTGACTCAACCACTGTCATTTTTCTGTCAGTGACAAATGATGTCAGTTCTATAAAACTGAGCAACATTTACTGACATGAAAATCAATACCTTAAAGTTAAATGCTACAGGTTTTGAAAGATAAAAAAAAAACTTATGAGGATCACTTACTTATTAACAATTTTGATCTCTATTCTAGCAGAAGACAAAACTTGCCATTTTACCCACTCTTTTACAAAATACATCAAATCATAAGATCCATTCATACTTACAATAATTCCTCTTGCATCACTTTTCTGTCATTCCAGCCAACATGAATTTACAACATGATGTTCTTTGCATTGCACTGGCTAATTAATGAAAGTAGCAGTTTTGTAGAAATCTGCAAGTTGTGAATTTAACAAAATTGGGGGAGGGGACGGGGGACGAGGAAAAAAATGGATTTTGGGGCAAGATTTTGCTCTTACACTGGAAAGACAAAAAAGATGTCGGATTGACGAGTGCAAATCTCGATGCATCCATGCAACTGTTAGAAATACACAGAAAAATTGAAATCCGTTGTTTGTGTTGACAATAAAGAAACGAGAGGTGTAGTTCTTGAGGACCAGTGTTTACAACCACATACTACAACTCTTAAAAGACAAAACAAACAAAATTTATCGGAAGCAGTTCCGATAGCTGTTAGATTATGGTATTTCAGTAGCTTCTGTTGTTTTTAAGATAGGGAGAGGGAATAGGACTCGTCAGAATTTAAATTCTCGGCTGAATTCTTGAAAAAGCACAAGTCTTGTGTGCCAGAACAATGCAGTGCAAGAAGAAGAAATTCACCTGGTTTAAGGCAGCATCTAACACAAAGGAATGTATGCTGTGCACTGTGGCCAATAGTAGTATAAAAGGTAGCAGCATGGACACGTGTTGTTGACACGAAACCGCAATCGATTTACAGCTTCTGACGTTAGAAATGGATTACTCAAAGTATGGACTATCTGTTGTGTCTGGTGGATGTGGGTAGGGGAAAGATATGTGATGCAGTTGGAATCAGGTGATGTTTGCTAGTGTGATGCGACACGTCTTGGTGTAAACTGTGCTTTGTGTGACCCACTAGGCTGCGCGTGTGCATGGACAAAGTGGGAAAGGGTGCAGCATGCAGACTGGCAACCTGGTTACAAGCACAACACACAATGTCAAAACTATTGTGTACTTTTATGGTGTCCCCACAGACAGATGGGTCACCATAGCTTGGTATACCACTTACTCTGCTTACCGACTGTATACACGATAAAAGGTGCACCACGCTTTCTGTAAATTTGTAGCCCATCTATAGTATGGCAGATGTTAATGTGCACACTTTATACTCCTATTCACCGACAGCATGTACGGGCCTGCCAACAACTAGTCCAGAAGTTATGGAAAAGGAAAAAAATCCTGAAGAGGAAATAAATGGATAGTTTTAAACATGTACGGTTTCATATCATGGACAACACAACCTCAGCTATGAGGTGTCCTGTTTATTGCACGAATGAGGGGCCACCACTCTTGTTTTAAACAGGTTTACACAACTCTAGATTTGCGCTGTTTGTACTACCTACTTCAAATCTGAATGTTTCAGGCAACGGTCGATTAAATTCTACAGTACGTAGATGAGCATTCATCATCTGGTTAGCTATACTTGATCTGTTTTTAGATGCACTTTCATCATCAGGCATCTTGAAATTACCGAAGAAAATCCTGTATAATTTGGTCTCCAGCACAGATTCAGTGTGGATTACTTACTCCACTCTGGATCGTTGGTTCAAGTCGCAGTGGCCTGGGACACAATTAAAAAAAAAATTATCATCAGCGATTTCAAGATGTCTGACGACGAGAGTATAGATAGCTCTCGAAACATAGCAAGTGTAGCTAACCAGACAATGGATAATGACCAATTAAGTTGTATAGAAAACAACACCTACTTGTCGAATACAAATAAACATCCTTTTATAAAGTCCAAAATCATCAGTCCCAGTAAAATGAAAAGATCATATAAGACTCCAATGTAACAAACTTTCGGTACAAAAAATAAATCCTCTCTCCAGTACGTTTGCTATATTTTTAATGTTACCGTTTAGCCTTTTGCTCAACACCTTATAGATGGCATTCCTGATCACACAAAGTTATTGAAGGAATTTGACGAGATTATTACGATTTTTGATGAACCCAACAAAAAGCAGTGATGTGATAAATATACTGCAACCAGTGTGAAAGGTTTTGATTATTCCATTTGTTAGCTAGGTCTCAGTGTAACAAGTGACAAAAGGTTTTATCTTTGACATTTTTTTCTTTTTGCTTGTTTTAAGGTACAACAAAGAGATTGCAATGCAAATACGCTTACATTGGGATCAAACAATATACCGGTATATATTTACCCTGCCGTCACAAGTAATTTTACAAAAGAAACTCGGCAGCTCCCACATTATCTTTTTGCTTTAAGAGCAGTGCATTTGTAAGAGGATGCACGGTACTACCCACTAACGTCGGTACATAAAAGCATAATCTGTTTTGGTCACACGGACGGTTGTTACACGAATGGTTGTGCAACATGTTCATGACAACCAATGTATTTTATAATGTCAGTAACACGAAGACCAGAAAATTACTCGATTTGTAGCCAATGCAAAGAGCTAATAAAAAATATGATCAATAGTTGCAAAAAAGAATTATAACAAATCAGCTCTATCAAAGAAATATCAGTAACTAAAACATATTTTATTCACAAACTTAGTTTTATAATGAGACACTTCTGAAACAGAGTTTACTAACATGTTTAGAATGTGCTCAAATGGTATTTTTCAAAGTACAATTCACATTTCAATTATCCACTTTCATGTAAAACTGGACTTTAGCTTAATTCCTCAAGGCCATTTTTAGATACTGATTTAATGATTAGCGGATCTGTTAAACGANCTACTGAAAAATTATTACACAAACCTGCAGAGCCTTACATAGCCCACCTGAAAGATGGTTTGTATATACATTTAATGAAACTAATTTCCTAAAGCAATGAAGTTTCTTTGCCGTTTTGTCATGCACTCTACAAAATAGGGCATCCTCCCTCCATTTTAAATACATTTTACAATTGGAAATTTATCAAAAGCAAGCAGTAAAACAACATCATGTTTTGAAATGACACAATCAGAAAAGTAACAGTGGCCTACACATGGGTGTACTTTAAGGTTTTGCTTTTACACAAACTAATTAGAACTTGTAGTCATCAAGATCTAGTTAGATTGGCACAATCTTAATAAACTAAAGACAAAACAACTTGAAGTAATGAGCTAAAACACTGTTTTAAATTGTTGTTTCAAAGATTAAACAAGCAGTTCACCTCGGCAGTCAAATCCTCGTGAACTTGTGCCAAACGGCTGCTAGTAACTCCATTTTGCACTTAGTTTCTCCTGTACATTAATAAAAAAACTCGCAGAAGGCTCGCGTTTGATTTTTATGAGATTCGAGTTTCAGGAAATTTGACATATTAAGTAGCGTCCAGCACTGTTTTTATCATGAACATTATTCTAGAAATCACGTAAAAACATGTTCTTGACTTTAACAAACTTATTCATTAATGAACACAAATTAAGCCCAAAAGTCTGACACTGGTGATCAGATTAATAACGGGTTATAAACAAAACTGCAGGAATACAGGAAAACACAAATCCGAAAGCCGGGTAAACATCAAGTTCTACTCGCGTGACAACTTCTATACTAGCTTTATATAGCTTGCAAGGAATTTAACAAGTTCTAAACTGCACTGTAATGTTTTCAGGTGTGTAACATTTCAAGAACATTAAAAGTCTTAAAGAACAAACACATCTGGCAACTCATCAGCTCTGACTAAGTTAGAAGGGGCAGTCGAGTCTTTAATTAAGTAATATAAATTTGTTGATAGTTTTAACAAAACTGACTGGATCCTATTAATATTAATCAAAGCTGCCTTGACACACAGTATAACAAGGAACAAGTTCATTGACTACTTAATTTGACTTCCCCATTACTAAAAAATAATAACAAAACTGGGATATCTGGACGTATAAATGTATTTACTTTGTACCCAACAACGCAAATCTACAAGTCGCAAAAGAACCAATTACATTTGTCTTTTCTTGNTATGATGTGCCTAAAAACATCATTTTGGTTTTTATCTACCTTTAAAAGACTGATCTTTTTACTATTAAACTTACAAGGGAACAAAACAAATAAATGTCCGAACAACCACAAATTTGTTATTATTTATAAGCATGAAGCTCATTTTAAAAACCATTTGCTTAAACACCAGCAAATATCATGTAATTAAAGCATCAGTTAATATACAACCAAACACTTTAGAATGAAAGTAACAGAAGCACGAGGGTCGCTCGAAAAGTAAAGGCTTNTAGGCCAATAAAAAAATTTAGTAACTTAAAAATAAAGAAATGATAGTTGCTGGGGTGATATAATCTTTTTCTTCACCTCGAAAACTTCCTGCCTTGCAAAGCCTCACAGACAACAATGTCATATCAACAGTGGAAAACTGGCAGCGACCTTGTGTGGTAAGGGTATGCAAAAGCCAGTGTTTCACTACAGTAAGTGCTTCAATTCCAGGGGTAATTATGTAGAATAGTAAAGTAATGTAATAATTAAGGTTTTGTTAGTTATAACATAGTTGATTTTATTGGCAACAGGGCCTTACTTTCCGAAAGACCCTCTTACAAAGCATAAACATTGCACATTCCTTACTCCAATATCAGCAAATTCATAAATTTCACAAAATTATGCTTCCATTTTTTTAAGACATGGAAAAATAAGGCTATACAAATGGTTTGAACAGAAAAAAAATAGCAAATTTTTCTCGCCATCGAGATGCTCTTTCTGTTCAATAACTGTAACACTATTCCAGCGAACGATTAGTGAATCACTATGGAGAAGCTTTGAATATCTGTGTGAAAACTTGTTTTCAGCAGTTTCTCCTTTAGAGTTAGTTAAGTTGTACACACTCCAGTTCATATCTAGGTTTCGTGGTATCTGCCACAAGCACGAGTAGTTACGCTCCTAAATTGTTGGTGATTATTATACAGCATAATTCAACAGTCATGTCTTTAATGCTTGCTCAACAATCTCAAGACCATTTGTTTTACATAGTTTAATCATATTCAGAGTTAAGGTACTGGACTGATCTGAACAGTGTGCATGAAAGGCACTTGACAACTTTGCTACATAAACAAATCGGACATTGGTTTGTAGATATGTAATTAACATAGAAAAATATAGTAGCATACTATTTATTCATTTTCCAGATTTTAAAACGTCTGCTTCGCATGTTACACAAACTTTATTTTGAATATACTTTTAATTTTCCTTAGCAGATCTCCAGATTTTATCAGTGCACAAGATAATAATATATTAGTGTATATACACCCTGAAAAGGGTTGTTTAAAATTTTAGGTACAAATAATTAAGATGTAGGCTACTTTAGGAAAAAGCCAGCTCTATTTTCTCTGTAGGTTAATCTGATGCTTGGCCTGCTATTCTAATTTTGCATCTACAGATCATTCTGACAT
Organism: Machilis hrabei; assembly: GCA_003456935.1. Lineage (NCBI taxonomy): Eukaryota > Metazoa > Arthropoda > Insecta > Archaeognatha > Machilidae > Machilis > Machilis hrabei. Next base: position 32,882 of record KZ874416.1, read on the forward strand.
GATGAAACCTTTACAATATTTTACATAATTTGCACCAATGGATAAAAATGTTCCCCGACTCTGAGTTTGTGTTGTATTTCTGTTAGGAAATATAGATTTATGATATTTCCTAAAGAAAAGAAGTGAAGCTATGTATCAACTTTTCTTAGAGAATATCCTTAATACGTTTCAAAAGTATACGTAACTCGAGAATCATCGATACTAGAAGATAAAATGACTGCACAACAGAATGAATAAGAGTCACACACATATATTGGCTCAAAAGTGTAGCACAAATAAATAAAGGTCAATGGGTTTTTGTATTAGAAAAACTCTAAAGTAGTCAATAGCTGGACAGAATGTTTGTTTTGTGACAGGAAAAAACACTAATTTCTTTAGAATACAACAAACTTGTATTGCTGAGATTTCACTGTTCAGACGAGTGGCACAAACAAAAAATTTACCATCTAAAACTAAGTTTGAGAAAACATCTTTGAATCTATAGATATTAACATAATTTGCAAGCACATATCTAATGTCTAGTAATACTCAGATATCTTGGAGATACAACACACACAAGAATAATCCACTCCAAAATAGGAGCAACATTTAATAGGCCTCAAAACTTTGTGTTGATGAGCACGGTATAACAATTGGTCACACATAAAACATGCCAACATTTATATACAGGGTGTTTCTTGTTTACAAACCTCTAAGATAGGTTCACGAGACCAATATAAATCGATATGAAAGAGTGGCAATTTTTGTTTAATCGCACCATTTTCGAGATAAATGACTTATTTGAAAATTAAATAAAAAAATTGGCAATAGTCTAAAGAGATTTATTTCATCACATTGAGTAACCCTGTTTTTGATGTCGAGTGTCTCAGAGGTAACATGTTTGTAATACCGGGTTTACGAACCGAAAAATTGTGGTCACAGGCCGTAAAACACCATAACGTTCACACTCNCTTATTGTTATACTGAATGTATTTTAATCAAAAAGGTTGTACTCACTCTGCTTGATTTGCAAGAAAGAAGAGTTAAGAACTTGAACTTAAAGGCATTGTTGAAATTGCCCACCATTGACCTCATTGCAGAGGTGACACATTAAATGTTATGGTGTTTTACGGCCTGTGACCACAATTTTTCGGTTCGTAAACCCGGTGTTACAAACATGTTACCTCCGAGACACTCGACATCACTCGTGAACCTATCCTAGAGGTTTGTAAACGACCTTTAGAAACACCCTGTATATTTTCAATCGCACACCGACGTCTGATCCACATAACAAAATGTAAAATTAGGGCATCCTGAAGTACTTGGCCTTACACTACAGCCAAACGTATTTGGTGTTTCAGCCAAGCAAATTTTTCTTCAAAAACAATTACTAGGATTAAAAAAGATTTAACGTAATTCATTACAAATCCCAAAACATACTAATACAAATATCACAGTAGTACCAATTCTTGCTACCACAAAAGACAAAACAAGGTTATCTCGGCAAATCTGGTAGGTCAATCTACATAGATCACAATACAGTAATTATCAACTGTTGGCTGATATGTGCTGTGCAACTTGTATGCAATAAAATTATGTTTCTTCTGAAGAAAGACACAAAGGACAGCTTTTTCATGTTTGAAAAGTTGCAAACTTCTTTCAATCATTTCATAAAAGTATTATTTCTGAAGTCAACGTCTGCCGATTCCTTAGCACTTATGTAAATGTGTATAAATACACAAGTTCAAATGTCACAAAAAATATCAGAAGTGGTTCATTTGGTCACCGTTGATTACTCTGTAGGTGATTAGGAGCATCAGCAAACATATACCTGAGCTGATAAGCTTCTGCCACTAATAAGCTAATTTCTTCATCTCCCCAATTATGGGTCGGAAGGTTCTGCAGTAGAAGCATAAGGCCCTGTAAAACACAAAACGCTAAAATAGTACAGAATGTAAATCAAAATTCCAAACTGTCAAGCTTTTGATTTATTTACAACAAGTCACAAAGAAAAGACCATGTCTAAATAAAATATTCTATGCTGCCAGCCAACAAGATGAAAGAAAAACTCAACTAAGTTAACAGGCACAAGGAAAGGACTTCTCACAATTTGGTTCAATACAGTTCATTACTGAAGTCGAACCCACACATAACTTAACCTGTAATTTTACACACCTAACATAATAATAGGGCATTATTTGTGATTATTGTCTTACTCTATACGTGGTAAATCACTGTATGCGAACTTGGGTGAACGTATGGACCAATCATGAATAAATAGCACGAAATACTACACAACAACAAAAATGAACATGAAAAATAAGTACTTATATTGGGAAAATTTAGGTGCCAGATGATTAGTATCAGAGGAAACAAATCTGGCTTTGACTTATTACCCAATCTGAATTGTAGATCATCACTACTACAAAACACAATGCTCGAGCCAAAAATCCTAATCTACGAGGCGCAAGTTGAATCCATATGCAAGATAATACACATAGGACAACCTTTGAATATTGGAAAGGTAAAGACGTAATAATGGTACCAGTTAGTTGAATTTACTTTTATTAAAGTGATGAAATGTCAAGAAAACAAAACATTAACCAGGCTTGCAACAAATCAAGTTAAAGATAACACAAACTATCAAAAATTGTTCAAATATAATAAAGTCACACACACATATTTCGTCAATATCGAAGAAAATCAATGTAAGTATTTTCAATTACAACAATCAAGACAACACGTTGTTGATAATAACACAGGTTCAAATTAGCAGTCTGGTTAGGTTATTATGCTTCGGCATGGGAATGGTACATATACGAGGTGTGATCAAAAAATACGGTGAATAATTTTATTACAAACAAAGTAATAAGCTTACGTAGAATTTGAATTATTCTCCTTCAAAGTACTGTCCTTGGCTAGCGATGCACTTGTCCCAACGTTGAATCCATGACTGGAAGCATTTCTGGAAGGCTTCTTTCGGAAGGGCTTTCAGCTGCTGGGTCGTGGCCATCTCAATGTCGGGAATGGTGTCAAAACTTTTCCTTTTAGCACGCTTTTTATTTTTGGGATGAGCCAGAAGTCGCATGGTGATAAATCTGGCGAGTAAGGCGGATGTGGACAGGGAGGAACACTTTTTCCGGCCAAAAACTCGCGAATCAAAAGCGACGTGTGGCACGGCGCGTTGTCGTGATGAAGAAGGAAGCCATTGGCTCATTTTTCTGGTCTCTTTCTT
>KZ874418.1:9795-20043 GCA_003456935.1 Machilis hrabei
GATACTGATGTGGTGCTGAATCCGGATTAATGTACTGGTATGGGGTGTCCTGTGACGAATGGCTAGATAGTGTATATTACAATAAAAATATTGTTAGCAAACTGTTACCGTCACCACTAATACCCACTCATTAGTTATGTTCTCAAGTTATGTAATCTGAATATGTAAAACATCGACTTTAAGTACATACAGCTACCTGTTTCTCCTATTCTAACAACATTTATTGATGTGAAGTTTAATTTCCTGGAACGAGTTAAAATCTTGTTCCTGGTAAGGGTGGGATAATCCACCTTCCTGGATGAAGGCCTTGCTCTTTGAAAAGGGTGTAGAGGTAAAAATGGCATAAGTCACAATTTGATCAGGCAGAATGTAAATTGACGGCCTCGAGGAACGAAGCTCGCTGTATCACCAAACAAGAGAAAGAGCCTCGAGGTTTGTTTTCACTCTCTCCGCTACTGTAAACATACTTTTGAGATTTAGTTTCTTTGATTGAAACGTCACATAGATTTTAAATTTATTAGCAGCTGACCCCACTTTTAACGTTGGAAAACTCTATCCTCGACTTAGTTCAAACGTGAGCTTTTCGTTTGATCGATGACCCTCTCCCTCGTCGTCATGCAGTCTCGGACTTTTGTCTGTTTGAGTTATTTTAATGGTCATTGCTCTGCTGAGCTCACATCTTTAATACATCCTGCTGGTACCTATGCTCGTACTACCAGGCAAAATGTCTTGTGCAGCGATAGAAATGGGATTTCAGAACTAGGGGTACGCGAGTGTTATTGTGAAAACTGAGACGACATGTAGGTCCGGGCGCCAAAGGCAGCCCTTGCAAAGCAGACGCGAATTTTGTGTGTGTATTTTTAGTCATATTTCTTTGGAAAGTGTATGTTTAATTGTAGCTAGCACTGACTTTTAATTGACAACTTGTGTGGCCAGCACTATTCTGACTACAAGCTTCCGTTTCACAACAATCTCCGGTGAGGTGGCACTATAGCTGTCAAATGTCACGTGAAGTAGTTATCGTATCTCAAACTCATACCTGCCGCGTGTTTCGAGGTAAACTGTAATGTGAGGTTTTATAGTTTGTTGTGTATTGGAAGTTATACTGTATTTGATAATGAGAAAACAATTCCATGGTGGTTTGGTATTTGCGACATGAGAAATGTGCTTCTCATAGCTTTATAGGAAGCCAGCCTCCAGACATTATTCAGGTAGGGGAGTTATTCAATTAAAAATAGGCAAGTTCTGTAAACAAAGTGGGCTGTTATCTTCCTGTTTCTTGGTTCATTTAAGGATCTAAAGTAACTAATCCATACTAGAATCACCAAATTACAGGAACTTACGATGATAGTACAGGTTAGTTGCAGTAAATTCTTAAATTCACTATAAAACCTGAAGAAAAGTGAACACCTTTTTCACAGGACTATCNATTTGAATATCTAGCCTACAATTTATTTGAATAGTGCTAGGCACGCTACGTGTCAGTAGACTGTTAGTTAGTTACTACGTTCCCTACTCAGACCTCGAGATGGCGCCACTAAACAACTGTAGAACGAACAATTGACTACAGAGAGCGCGATCTTTCCCTTTGGAGCAGCGGATAATCTTTGCGCGGGGAGGGTTGAAACTGGGAGGGGTATTGACCATTCTGACTGAAGAGTGGAAGTTGAAAGAAAGAAGAGGAATAGATGGTTCAACAAAATTATTATTCCAGTATTTTAGGCTTTCTTTATAATCTTACACACAAACTTCTCTAAAAAAAAAAACAATTTAATAGAAATGAATATTTAATATATATGAAAAAAAAAAGAGCTTTGCAAACTAGGGCTACGGCGAACACTCGCTTTGGGAGCTTTCTAATTCCCGTGGTAAAAAAATTCTTAACCTTGCTGACGGAGCCACTCGTGTACAGCATTTTTGACCGCTTTGTTGTCTTCGAACTTGGTGTCGCGTAAAAACTCTTCGAGTGGGCCGAACAGATCGGACGGCGCGAGGTCGGGACTATAAGGTGAATGTGGCAACAACTCCCAACCCAAATTTTTGATGATCTCTCGCATTTTGTGGGAGATATGGGGGCGGACTGGGCTGTCTTGGAACCCATCTCGAACACGTTTTGCGATAATTCAACTTGTCATGAATGATCGAATGCACGGTTCCAACACTAACATTACACAAATCAGCAATTGTTGTGATTTTTACAAGTCTGTCACCGCAAATAAGGTCATATATGCGATTTTGCAGCGCGTCGGTCGAGACTTCAACCTGTCGTCCGGAACGATGAATATCGGTGACACTTGTTCTGCCCGATTTAAACTGTACAATCCATTTATACACGTTTCTGCGGCTTAAACACTTTTCACCATACTGCTTCAACATTCTCAAGTAAATTTCGGCCTGTTTTACATCTTCGGATAACAAAAATCTTATCGCTGAACGTTGCTCTTCTGCCGGTGTACATGTTTCGAGAGGAGCCGGCATTTTGAAATGAACAAAGAGGTTATGTTTGTTTTTATTTATTTCAAACATCTGATTGAATTTGTCCCCNAGATTACCAACTTGACCCTCAGAAAGTTTCATCTAATAATATTCAGTAGTTTTCCCGCTATTGGAGTTTGTCTCGTTAATTATTGAACGTCCCTCGTATATACACTATTTTCAGAGAAAATGGAGGACCATCAAGATACTGAGTAGCTGGTCATAATTCTATGAACACTCAGTGAATATTTTATGAATACTGACCTTTGTTGAGGCAACTGTAATGTCAGTAGCACCTTTTATATGCCAAAGCTGAATCTAAAATAACATTGTGTTGATCTGAAAATAATCCACTTTGTGTTGTCAGTCTTTCCNACCTGCCCCACCATCAGCTATTTGGAATTCAATTAATAATTATGTGAAGNGTCACATCATCTCTAATAACTTTCAAAGAGGCGAATCACACCATTACCTCGCATTTATCGTTCAAAAATCTCATATTAAATACTTATGTTCTTAAAATTTTGTTACATGCTTTGGCATTGAAGACTGCAGACAGACGAAAGAAAGATAAAATTTACTAAAGAAAACCCAAGTCCAAGAACGTGGCGTTGTATTCGTTACACACAGTTTACTTTTTGGGTGAATGCCTGGACAGCCATTGGAGAAGGTAACATAGTAGTGCTACCATCAAAAATCAGCGAGCAATTTCCAGAACCATCAGAACTCTACATAGCCTTCAAAGCTCAGCTTGTACAGGAGAACAACTAGATGGCCTGCGTGAAACATACTTAGGCAAGATTTTATATAGCATACACGTTCTCTTATTTTTGATGCAAGTCTAATGATATTTTCTTTATTTTATAATACTGTGGTTATTAAATTGATGCAAAAGTTTTGGTTTGTTCGACTCCTAACAATATGCTATTCTTTCAAAAAGAAAATAAATGTATTAATTATTATTGCTAATTGTTATACGTACATGCATTGGCAGTTACACGTCGTTTAGTTGTAATTTTTGAGCTAAATTATTTGTATTATTTTTACCAGTACACTAGAGTGCATATTATAAACTCTGTGGTACAATTTAGGTGTAGTTAATGAATACACGTTAACTACATTGTAGGAAAGGCGTTATGAAATTTGAGATTTGTTCAAAGGACATTAAGGCAAAGTTCTTTACAAGTTACGCAAATCACATACAATTCGTTAGTATTACCAATATTACAATACTGTAGTTGTTTGGGACTCTCACCAAGTAGGTTAATAAACTACATTGAAGGGGTACAGCGCAAGGCAGCAAGGTTTGTGTTGGGATGTTACGATAGATTAGATAGNGTATCTGAAATGTTGGAACAACTACATTGGGTTTCATTAGCTGAAAATCGCCACNAAAATAGGATGAAATGGTTTGAACAAATCATTGACGATCAATTGTCATTCAACTGCGAACAGCTACGCATCTAGGTAGAAACGATCATGTAAATAAGATAAGGGAGGTTAGGTGTAGGACCGACGGGTATTTGGGGTCTTTTTTTCCTCGGACAATTCAGGAACAGAATCGTATGCGAGTTGGTGCATTGCACCCCCTGCCAGACTAAAAGTTGATTGCAGGGTAAGTTGTAGATCTTAACTATAAAGTAGAAGTATGGCATCTGCAACACACTGCAGCAGATAGTGGCAGTGCAGTCATTAGCTTATTTATTGGGAACTTCTCACTTGGTTGACGTGAAACAAACGCCAATGTTCATACAATCCGAGCTCTATCCAAACAAATTATTATATAATTTAGTGTTTTTTTTGGCGAACTGCTCCTTTAACCNTGTAAAATATATTGTGTTGCTATTCTTAAGTATATTTGTTCAATTTGTTTTTTGCTTGCATGAAACACGACTACACTTGTCTCGATTGCTTTACCAAACTTCACAACTTTGCTGTGTAAAACTGCACTGGCCGACTCAATAGTTCACTTCAACNGTTGGACAAACATTAGTCTCCAAAGCAGTGGACTGAAGAGGTAAAAATCATTGGTTACAAGGTCCAAGTCAGCACAAAGTTACCATTTGGGTTACATGCGCTATTTATGGACGGGTAAACAGACGACCACTGAATGTGTTGCCATATTCTGATGTAAAGTAAATTTCTCTGGTGATCAAGTACTCCACTTCTTTAATTTGTGACTTACATACAGATGTTCCCTCATACTTTACGAGTTGGATTTCCTATGAAGGAGGTACGTTCATCACCACCTTGGCAAAAAACGCACTCCTGGTCCACAAACTACTCTGTGTATGGACGATATGGAACAAATAATTAACCTCTTGCCTGTTAATGACATAATATTCCAACCTCACTTTTGTGTTCCACAATTGCTAATGGCATAGTAGTACTCCCTACGACAAGATTGTTTTTCTTCTCTTGATTTGGGCGTATTTTTTCTGTGTTTGGCGTCATCTGTTGAGTGCAGAGAGCACTAGCAGCCTTTCCTTCATTGGATAGTTGGCTTTACGGCACCTTTCCTTCATGAAATAAGCTCTCTTATTGGCCAGATGTCAGTAAGTAAAGAAACGCAAAGTTGGGATTGTAAAGTTTTGTGAACATGTTGTCCAGCAATAGAAAACGAGTTATTAAAGATGAATATACAGGATGTTTAAAAAATGTGTACCAAAAAATGGAGAGCATGTTCTTTGGACCCAATAATGTTATTAAATTTTTTTTCGCAGACCTTTCAGACTAATGGTTTAGCCATAATTAAGCAATTAAACTGTCGAATCACGAGACGCGTTACAGAAACACCACAGCCACATGTTAGAATTGGTGAATGACAAGTACCAATTCTAACGCGTGGCCGTGGTGTTTCTGTAACGCAACTTGTGATTGGACAATTTAATTGCTTAATTATGGCTAAACCATTAGTCTGAAAGGTCTGCGAAAAATTTTTTAATAACATTATTGGGTCCAAAGAACACGCTCTCCATTTTTTGGTACACATTTTTTAAACACCCTGTATATATCTATATTTTAGTTTATGGTCCCATGCTTCTGACTGCGATGGTCTAATGGAGACCCCATCCGCGTTGTAACGACGGTTCAAGACGATTTAATTTTGCCACTCATACGACACATAGTCGGTGGTGGGTTCTTTTACATCGAACACTTATCGACGGGACCCTGCTTTTAACGTCCCTCCCGGAAGATGCCTATGGTCATACCTTATTGTGGAGTGCATCACAGGCAGACTCGTAGGCTAGGAGTCAGTTCCGGGATTTAAACCCAGGACCTCCCGATCAGGAGACGAGCTCTGTACCATTAAGCGAACCTGTCGGTTGAGAACATATAGAAGATTACATAAGACAGACATGGAGCAATTTGTTGTTCTGAAGCAAGGTTTCTGATGAGGCAGTGGTGAACATTGCTATTCTCTAAAAAGACCAGGCAGGGTTTTAAAAAATAAGGCAGCTTAAATAATGACAGGATGTTTGTTTTTTACTATACAGTATCTTAAAACCAATGTAAACACAATTTCTTTCTTCCCTTTAGGAGTCTATAAATAATTGATAAGCATGTTAAAATTAATGGAACACTTTATAACAACTGTCGCTTCAAGGCTTTTTTCTTTTCTTTGCATCTCGACCTCTGACAGCTCCTTCAGTCTTCTAGTAAAATGTCTGTAACATCAGGAGACCAGATGAACGGGGGAANGTATTCTTTTCNTTTTATTCCACTGCTTCGGTATGACTACACTNTTTGGGATCCAAGGGTATTCCTCCGGGGGTGTCGACGATTTCGGATTGTTCGGCCAAATCCTTGCCCTGCAAACGAAACAAAAAACACGTGTTGAAGGAATTCGATCGACAAAGAGGGTTCGGCANGAATATCTTCCGGACGGTATAGTTACAGTGTCCTAGAATAATTAGTGGGTAAAAGCCCTATCTCGCAAAAGGCAAAAAATGCCAAATTTGATAAATACACGCTCAATGATAAACAGCACCCTTACTGAAATATGTACAAAAATGGATAATATGTAGATGGCAGCACCTTCCATCGCGAGTTGATCACTTTTGGCATCCGCATAGCGACAAAGAATTAATTTGAGGTTTGCATACTACTTATTCTAGACTACTATAGTAAGTATAGTGCTCTATTTCTGGTGTATGAAAAGCAAAACTTGGCCAATTAAAAAGTGAGAAACACAGAACAATGCCTCAAGTTTATTCATTAAAACAAATAATTTTTTCACTTGATTAATTTGCAGTTTTTAAACAAAAATGGAGAATTGACCAGTGTAGATTTTAATTAGTCTTAGAAACCAATACCCCCCCCCCAATCAAACTCAGAGGTGATGTTCTATGTTTATCGCTTTTAATTTCCATAATTTGGGGAATGTAATTTTCGCTCTGAAAGTAAAAACCTCTCTTACGTGTAATGTTATAAAGTAGAGATGGTTGGAAAAAGGACGATGAGTGAATGTGAGAGAGAAACATGGGGAGATGGGAAGAAGCATTGGGAAGGGAACAGGAACACAAATGGTTCCAGATTTAGTAATGGTTGGATAGTGATTTCACTGCAAAACATTTCAAACTTTCCCTCACGTGGGTCACCTAGGTCAATCAATCGGAACCACCCATTATTTTCTAATATGGAAACTTCCTTTTTCANGAACTATTCCAATTGTTCAGTAGCATTTTCAAGAAAATATGGATACGTACTTCACGCCTTATACAAAACCACTAAAATCAGTAAGTAGCTACGGGTCCTACGAGCACGTCTTTCTTCCCAGAGCTGTTCTGATACTTTACGTACAAAATGCTGACAATCGAGACACCTGGCTTTCGTCACGGAACTGTGTTGTTAAAGTTATGTACATGGAATCACTGTCACGTTTCATTATCAAACAAATCCGTCCACAAACTTCAAACGATTTTCTGTTTCAGTGAAACTATTCCTGTATGTATCGCACATCTTTTACATAAATGGGAACAGTTGTGTTCTCTACTTCTGCGAAAATGTTATTAGTTGAGGTATTTCTGATTTTTCACTATTACTGAAACAGTTCCAGGTCAGGTAGGTCACTGATGATGTTTGCTGGAATCGTTCCAAGACGAGTGAGTCTGAAGCCGAGCAGAACGATACAGCCTTCGAAGATGATCTGGGTCAAGTAATGGTTCTAGAAGCTAGTGTTATGTTCCGTTAGATAAAGAACACAGAAACCGATACACACAGAATGGGCGATAGTGGGTGTCGGTAAAAATAAAATAAGTTATAGGAAAAAAAAAACCAACATAAAATATGGAAGAAATAATTACTACTAAAAAATTGTCTACATCCTCCTGGCATAGTGTTGTCGTAAAAAAAATTTCAGTTAGTATTAAAGTATTAAAAAAATATAACCGTACCTCCTGGAACGCAGTACTAAATTCCTGTGCCGCGCTCTCCGAGCTAAACTGAACCTTGAAGGTGCGATGCTGTGCTGGCGTAGTGACCAGATCCCTGGCAGACCACACCGCTTCCTTTTTGCTCACCTGAAACGACACAAAATAGTGTTAGTCGACCGTCGTTCCGCGAGGCAAACGACAAACCGGAAACGTAAACGATGTCTTACCTGCAGTTGTGTATCTATCGTGATTACAGTACTGCAGAGAGACTGATGTGTGGAGTCGTCTTCCACGCAGACCATGGCTCCAAAAATGTCCGGCTGATAAAGGATTTTGAGAGTGCCCATGCCNAGACGTAAAAACTCCTTCGAGGTGTCTGCCTTGACAAACAGAGTGGCTCGCTTCTCAAACATCAACTGTTCTTCCTCTTCGTCGTCATCCACATCTTCATAGTCTTCGTCTTCGTTGTTGCTCACGGTTACACGTCCGTCAACAGCGGTAGACGTTTCTATTTGGGGAAAAAGCAAGTACTTACTGAATATCCATTAGGTTGTATACACAGCAGAAATCAGGCACACGGTCTAATTATTTAAATTATTATAATAAACAAATTTTATACAAGGTGAACCAGTGGTTGCTCTGGCTTTTCCTTTTCTTTCGCCACTCCATTCGCCAAATACAAATTTGTTTCGNCAAAANATGTTTAGTGTCGCNATGTATATAAAATAACACTATTGGTATTAAACAAGACATGGTAGATATTTAATAAACTTAAAGAAAAGGGATGATTGGACGCAATACAAGTGACAGTTTAAGTTTGCGAGAGTTACAGTACCAGCATCGATTCTGTCGTAACCAAACAAAGCGTAGCGCGAAATTTCGTTTCGCTTAAAACGCCAATTTTCGTTCACTTGCCAAGCTACGAAAAATTAAATTCGCTATTACGTCTTTCAGGCTTCGCCTGAAAGACGTAATAGCGAATTTAATTTTTCGTAGCTTGGTAAGTGAACGAAAATTGGCGTTTTAAGCGAAACGAAATTTCGCGCTACGCTTCGTTTGGATACGACAGAATCGATGCTGGTACTGTAGGAGAAAGAAAACAGGCTAAATATATATTACAATAAAGTGTTAAAAGAAATAAATTTAAGAATCTTNTAGCATTGCCAAGCAAATAAAAAAATCGCCACAAGAATCGCCAAATGAATAAAAAATTCGCCACATATATAAAAAAATCGCATTTGGCGATAAATGTGATCGGCAGCGCGACCCCTGAGGTGAACCATTTAACTCTAGCACCTCAAAAACCTCCTGNATTACAGACCTTATCAAAAATGTTTCATACAAAAGTTGCATGGTATCAAGGGGGACATGATATATGAAACAGATTCAGTACATCACGNGTTTCTGAGANATCAAGGCCATCTTGAATTTCTTAAATGGAACCATATACTTTTGTGCTAAATGAGACAAATACAGTGACCTAAACCTAAGTACTAAATTAATGACACGTTCATGAGATAGAATGACTCGACTTGCCCCGTGTAATACAGCTGATGATCGAAATGGTATCCAACAACATCGATGCAAGCNTCCTAGGAGCCACGAAGACAGCATCGAGTGTTTCGGAGAGATTCAGGCGTAATGCTTGCACATGCCTCAATAATGTGTTGCCTCATGACTTCCTCGACTTTGCCCCACAAAAAGAAGTCCAGTAGAGTCATACCAGGAGAACGTGTCGGCCATGTTATTAGTGCTAAAGTCCAATCCAGCGAGCGTGAAAAGAATGGCTGGTGCTACCAACACATTTTGTGCACGGCAGCAATCATGTTGAAACGCTATTGACATACAACTGTCCAATAGTATATCCTCTAGTAGATGTGGCAATGTGTCTGAGCATACGTGTGACCATTTAGCATGCCGTCTATGAAGTAAGGTCCAATAACATATCGCCAATTATTCCGCACCACACATTCACTGAGCCACTGAGAGTTTTCTAATTTGATCACCATAACGTGGTACTTGTAGCTGCTGTCAGCCTAATTAGCAAAACTTGGTAGAGTTATGAAGTTGCACTTGAATATTGGACTTTTATAGCACAAAAAGTGTTCATATTGCACGGTGTTCTAAATATGCCTTATAGCATCGACAATAAGATTGAAATGTTGTTGCTTTACAGGGAGTGCCATAAACATTCAGTATGAACTCATGCTAGATATGCAGTGGTTGCTCTGGCATTTCCTTTTCTTTCGCCACTCCATTCGCCAAATACAAATTTGTTTCGTCAAAATATGTTTAGTGTCGCGATGTATATAAAATAACACTATTGGTATTAAACAAGACATGGTAGATATTTAATAAACTTAAAGAAAAGGGATGATTGGACGCAATACAAGTGACA
>KZ874425.1:0-11277 GCA_003456935.1 Machilis hrabei
AATAGTCCAGTCTTATTCGGATAGTATCGGACTGTCCGAAAATTCGGACAGTCCGATTAACGGATAGTGTTTCGGACTGTCCGAATTATCGAACAGTCCGACACTATTCGGATAGTTCGGATTTTGGATCCGCTGTTCGGATAGTATCGGACTATCCGGATCTTCAAATATCCGGACACTTAGGTGCTCTAATCCCAACGCTTTCAGACTCTACAGGGTGATAATACATGTATGGCAATATTTGATCATTTACAGACACTTAAACTTCATAAAAGAGATTCGTAATATCAAAATTGGATTCGCTACACACAAATAAAAAAATAGGTATCTCTTTTTACGGGATTAGAAAGCGGTACCTTGACGTCGGTAAGCATTGCGCCACCAGAGATGAACTTAACGAGAAGTGGAAGACGCCTGGATTTATTACTAATACTTACTCCAAACTTTAGGCCTAACAGTGTATTAACGGCTGCCCAGACAAAAAAAAAACGGAGTTCACTGTGGGATTTAGCGTATTGAATTCTGTGGTAATACATAGGTTCCACTTGAATTCCCGATTAGTCGTTGCCGTAGTTTCGTTGTAAGTTACATAAAATATTTTTTACATGAATAAAAGACGGTCACATTTTACGGTGTAAGTTCGTACATCAATCACGGTTCAAGCTCAGATTTAACCATATAGTTGTTAATACAACCTTCAGAGTACGTTTTGAAATTGTTACCCTTGTAGTCTGAGTTTTAACTGTCACTTACTATTTTCTTACAAACAGCAATAACTTGTATTACATTCATATTTCGTTCTCAGACAATTGTTTTAATGAAAGATGTTTAAATTTTACTGAGAAAATTCGTCACTCTCCGAGATGACCAAGAGGTCTAAGGAGAGAATGAAGAGCACCAACATGAGCTGTAGAATTAGTTTCACAGGTCCTGGGTTCAATTCCGCTAAGGGTGACACATTTTGTGAGTAAAATTAAACACCTTTTATTTAATCAATAGCTTGTGTTCAGAGCTCCAAATTCATCCAATAATTAAATTAATAAACGTATGCGTTTACGATTTGGGAAGAAGTAATATTTATATTAATTGGACACAATGTTAAGTCGCAAAATATTTACGTTACGTATACTGCTCACAGTTTTTTATGTATGGCGTTAACTGATTTGTTACTGTATATAATTAATGTTATACTGCAGTTGATTTACTTTATCTGGACTTTCAGAATCTATGACAGGTAATGTACATTTATTCCGTAAAAAGAAGATACAACTCCGAACATTAAAGTTAGTTTGAGAAAGGCGTAACCTTGTGAAGTCAGCATACGTGTATTGTTTCAGTGCTGATAAGACATAATCATCATTTGTCAATTCAACAACGTTTTACATTGCGAGAAGTGCAAACGACAATTACTTTCTGCTTGTTGTAGTATTTAAACTATTTATCGTAACTATTTATTAGTTTCGTCAACGACACATAACTCTAATTTCGTTTAAACACTGGTACGGGATATTCACTGCAAGTGACAACAGAGTTTGATATATAAAAAGATCTTATTTAAAAGTTTTCAAACAAATCCAAACCTTTTTACAGTCTGCATAGAAAACGAGTGAGTTTCCAGACAACAAAACCAGCTACTGCAAATTACTGTCTCGTACTTGTACTAATTATTGCCCCTAATAAAATACAATTTCATCTATCGATGATTATATGTGGTGTTTAGCGTCCTATTGACACCAGATGGACCATTTCAGGACAATTTACAAATCCGTATTTTAATTAGTAGAATTGAACGGACATTACAAACATGGAAATGAAGGCAGCTTGTATGGCAATCAAACCCACGATTTCTGATATGAGATCTAGATCTATAACCAGCTGCTCTACCGCGGATGGCTTAACTATAGAAAATGTTGATAATTGTACATACAATTCAGACCATATACCACACTCAGGTCGCAAGACCTTAAATCTCACAATAAATCCGGAAACAAATTGTTGAACTTATTTCAGATACTGTACATACAATAAAAAAAAACGTCCGAGGCAAGCTTCAGACTCCGCTAACAGGCAGCGTTGTCGTTGAATTTCTACCACTAACCTATATTTGCCTTGGCCTTATTATTAAAATCCTCTGTGGTCCAAAGTCACCTCTAATGATACCTTGTCTCCAATGTCATCTTAACAATCTGCTTATCAAATACATTTTCCTGTAATTTTCCCTTAATTATTTATACTGCAATCTTTCATGTTCAGTTACTTTAAATGTCACGTGACACGCGGCTGTCTCTTATAACAAGTAGTGTGACATGATTTAGAGAGTCTAGCATATTTATACCCGGAGGTTAGGGGTAAGAATCTCCGCCGACACCGGTTCTTTGTGGGAATGTAAAAGCGGCCACTGTTTTTTTTTCTTTTTTACATTGCATGAAACCAGTGGCGAAGGGTGAGCAAGCTATAAATGTTGCCAGTTTACATGTTTACTGAAAGTACATTTGACACCAAAATTTCACTAATGACAATTAGATTTAAAGTTTAAATAAAACTACAATTGTTGTTAATGAATCCTTTATGTAGGCAATGTTCTTTCAGTAGGCTAAACGAAGTCTGGCAACATTGATAGCTTGCTCAATACATCATCTACCATTCGCTACTACATGAAACATAAAACGAACTCAACGCTTTGCCCCGATGGGATTTCTGTCTTGATGGTTAGGGCTGTGCATCTACTTTTCAGGACAACCGGTTTTAGCATATCACATAACATCATTTCTGAAAAACAGGGAATTTTTGACAATCGTACAATACACCTTAGTACCAATTTTAATTTAAATCCACCTTAATTTGGCAATTTTGGTTTTGCAATTGTAGATTTTGCAAGTTTGACACCCAATTCGGAATCATGAACCTCGAGAACGCCACATTAAAAAGTCTCATTCATGTCCACCTAAATATGGTTATTTAGGCTAGCATATTAGATCCGCCAAATTAAATCTTGCAATTTTGACGTCATATTCAGAATCAGCAACCTGAATATCTCGTACAATGTCCATTTTCTCAGTACGGACAAAATCTTGAATTTTGACCACTTTTTATGGTATCCTAGCCCAATGTAGGCTACACTGCTTTGGATTTTCAACACACAATGTACAATGTGAAATATACATTTAACCAAGCTAACAATTTGAATGAGACTTGTTCAGTTTTCAAACACACAGAAAACCATCCTAGCTCCCCCCCCAAAAAAAATTACGCCATATATCCTTCAAACTGGCACATTTTAGTGATAGCTATTAAAAAGGTTCCTTTCATTATCACTTCATTTCTGCTGGAGCAGCTCTTACAAGTTTGTTTATTTTGACTTTCGTGAAATGTTTCTGTAGTTATGAACCATGAAATAGAAAAACAATGCTACATTTCTGTATCGTATTGAAAGCCAATAAGGATTAATTATTCGAAAAGATCATGAGCTACAGTGTTTAGCAGTTAGTGACCGCGGTGGAGTAACGAACTCTCACCAAACGTTGTGAGTTCGATTTCCACTCAAGGATAGATGTTTTTGATTATCGATTTATCTTCATTAATAAATATAAATTCAGTTCATCGTCGTGAAATGACCTATGAGATGTCGATACGACGTGAAACGGCACACATCGTCATCATTTGTATTTTCAGTAATAAGCGTTTCCTTGTTACGCTGCCAATCTGATAATAGTTAATTTCAGAAACACGATTGCTTACCACACCAACATATTAAGACTATGTTACAATTTAATTACATTCCACAGTGTATACAGGGTGATTCATAAGTGATGGTACAAACTTCTATGGTAAGTTCATCAGGCCAATACAAATCGATATTCAGGAGTGACAATTTTTTTAATCGCCCCTTTTCGAGATATTTAATTTATAAAATAATGTGATAAATATGGCAACACTGTAAAAAATAAACATTTCTGTACGTTTTGTTAAACAAAAGCTGTTGTTGAAGAATGTTTTTCAATTTTAAAATCTTTAACCCTTTCAACTTTTAATCTGTCAATCCGTTCAAGTTAGCCCTACTATGTGACTGAAAAAAATTGTTGGTGCACGGGAGTTTCGAACCTGGTACAGCTTGGACATGAAGTACGAGAAAGAGGCAAAACCACTACCACTGTGCCATCCGGGAACAACAGCTTTTATCTAACAAAACATACCGAAATATTTATTTTTACAGTGTTGCCATATTCATCACTTTATTTTAAAAATTAAATATCTAAAAAATGGGGAGATTAAAAACAAAACTCTTGAGTATCGATTTGTATTGGTCTCATGAACTTACCATAGAAGTTTGTACCATCACTTATGAATCACCCTGTATTTAGTGAAAATGAATAAAAAATGAATTAAAAAAATATGTACAATGCTATTTATAACAGAGGAAACTAGTAGGTGAAAGAGTTAAATTATAAGTTTATAAATATACATAAGCAAAATGTTGGATTTGGT
The DNA here is from genome assembly GCA_003456935.1 of Machilis hrabei. NCBI lineage: Eukaryota > Metazoa > Arthropoda > Insecta > Archaeognatha > Machilidae > Machilis > Machilis hrabei. Next base: position 4,486 of record KZ874425.1, read on the forward strand.
GTGCGACCGGCCTAAAGCTAATGTTTTCGGGTTTGCACTAAAACAATCGAAAAACAACAATATTCAAGGTAATTTTGCATTCTATTTTTAACCTCCACTCTTGTCAAAGGTCACGTGGGTGTGTGTGATGAGTGTGCCGCTGCAAGAAGGTAGACAAGTGACCGTTTGCTAATTTCTAAACATATCTCCTCCAAAATTTCATTTTCTGAAAAGAAATTGCTAATAGTTGTTGACTCTCAGAATGTCATTCCCCCAAAAATCTGCTTTATAAATTAACCTCTGCTATAAAATATAAATTATTTACATCTTGTAATCTGAAAGTAGCATATGTTTGGTTAAATACTAATACACTGTATGTGAGTGGGATAGTGACGATAATTCAACTACATATAGCGTCAAAAATTACAATTCTCTTTTTTATGTCAGTGAGTTTGATCAGCGTGCAATTTAACGTATCTCACTTTTCAAGCATTGTCACATTTACCATACAGTACCAGCATCAATTCTGTCATATCCAAACGAAGCGTAGCACGAAATTTCGTTTCGCTTAAAACGCAAATTTTCGTTCATTTACCAAGCTACGAAAAATTAAATTCGCTATTACGTCTTTCAGGCTTCGCTACGTCTTTCAGGCGAAGCCTGAAAGACGTAATAGCGAATTTAATTTTTCGTAGCTTGGTAAGTGAACGAAAATTTGCGTTTTAAGCGAAACGAAATTTCGCGCTACGCTTCGTTTGGATATGACAGAATCGATGCTGGTACTGTATGTGTACATCACATAAATAGTTTTTTGGTTTTGTCAATTGATTTTTTTTTTCTATCGGCAGGGTGATTTTTATTTTAATCATTCGTTATGTGTTTTCTTTTCAATATTGTAGCAAATAAAATTAGTTCTAAGCATATGCACGAAATCTGACGTACTGTGCCCAACGTCCCAAATCAAGTAAACACAAGGCTGAAATGTATCCTTTGGCCGCTAGGTGCGCTTAAANTTTTGTAATGGTCGAATAACTGTATTTGGCTAAATATACAAAACAATTGTGGTTTCTAATACTGGAAATAAATAAATACCAAATTAAACACAAAAAATAAATACCAAATCACAGTATCAAATACATTTTGGACACTGGGCTAAATAATGATAAAGGGTTACCGTGGTATATGTTACCCTACACATAGAGCAAAACAATTCAAATGGCCACTGAGCACAAGGCATCTAGCTGAGTGCTTAAGCCAAATTTTGAATAGCTGAAGGTTATTTGTGACCCGAAACAGCTGTAGCAACCCTCTGGGCAGCTACATTACTTTTTTAAATAAAACAAAATACATATTAAGAGCAAATTAATTAACTTTGGAGAGTTTACGAATACACCGAGCTCAAAAATGATGTCATTTTCAGCGCAGTTCAGTATTTTTTACAGTAATAATAATAATAACATACGTCTTTATTTAAATGGNCGAAGGTTTCGGCCAAAAATGGCCGTTCTTTCCCTTAACCCATAACTGTTACACCATTACAAATTTTGTCTACGCTTTCCATATGCAAGTACACAATTGCTGTTACACTGAACAGAACATGTTTTGATAACAAAAGCTTGCTGTATTTTACTACAGTAAAAGAAAAAAAATACATGAATAGCAATATATTTAACAATAAAGAGTTTGTAACATACAGCTTCCGATAAGTATTACTCACATGTTCATTGCAGTTTCACACACTTTGTCAAACTTTCATATACAGAACTACAAAAAATATAAAGAAGAGAGAGAGAGAGAAAAAGACAATAGGAAAAATATAAACGGTACAGAGATTTTACCTCAATGATAAAAGGTGCTTTCTGCATTTATTTTTAAAAACCATTTGCTTTTCTTATTTCTGCTGGTAGAGCATTCCATAGCCTGGGAATTTTTAGTCAGAATGCTGACGAGAATGAAGTCAAGCGATGATGGGGAATTTCAAGTAATGCTTGGTTAAGTACATTATGACCATGATGTAATCCACTTAGCCTCAATTTATCGTACAAATATGGAGTTTGATAATTTTGAAAGCAAGGCACAAAGCAGATGATTTTTTAGCCAGAATGGGGGGTATATGGTCACGTTTTCTAATACTGTCAACATATCTCATACAAGCATTTTGAACCTTTTGAATTGCCATTTCAAGAGATCTTTCAAGACCATCATACACTGCATCTGCTTAATCAAAATTTGAGAGTATGAGACTTCTACGAGACGAAGCTTGACTTTAGTAGAGAGATAATGTTTAAATATATACAAGGTTTTCAGTTTACCGTAAGCTTTCTGACCCAGTTGCTTCATATGGTCATTCGAACATAAAGTTGACTCAAATATCACACCTAAATTTCTGTGTTTTTCAACTGTATTTAATTCAGTGTTATATAAAAGTATTTTAGGAGAGTTAATGTGCTGTAACTATGTCCGTACGTTTTTTGAAGATATAAGAAGGATATTGGACTTACTAGGATTTAAAGATAGTTAGTGTTTACTTGACCATTTTGAGATGCTATTTAAATCTTCATTTAACAAAGCAGCTGATTCATCCAAGTTATCAGGCGGAGAAAATATAGAGAGTTGAATATCGTCTTGCATACTGGTGCATGGTTGTATACTTTAATGTCAGAGGAAGGTCATGAACATACACAGTATTAGTATGTTGCAAAAAATACAACTACTCAATATTTTATTTTTTCCCCACATAAATGCCGCGTTGCCAAATTTCGCAAGTTTAATATATTACAACTCAAAGCACAAAATTAACTAAGTGTCGGTTGACGACTCTTTTGTTGTTGTTTTAGTTTTTAAAGGAGATGTTACGTTTCCAAATTTCTGAAATTGTATGTATCACTACTACAATAATCACATTAATGCTGCAGGTAGTACCTAATTACCCTAGCTCATTTGTCACACAACGCTTCTGCCCATTATGAGTGACAATGACAGCTGCTAATGGCCGCTCATTATTACTACTAGTAAATATTTGTAACTGCAAAATATGGCTTTTTGTACGGTTACCACTAAGACAGAGTGGTTCTTTTCTATTATATATATTAACACTAACACATAAAACGTTGTGTGCTATCATATTTCTTAACATTACCAGTTGCAGTTGGTTTTTTAATGGAATTTCAAAGCAAAATGTGTTCTGTTTGAGTGATAAGCTAGTAACATATAAAGTAAAACGACCCTCCGTATCTAAATGTCTCTGAATGTGTGTGACAAAAAAATAATTTTCGTAATATTTTGCTGACGTTATAGATTATCCACACTAATAAGTTCACTTTCTTAATATGTTACCACATAACATATCATTACGTCATTATCTGTCCCTTTATTGAACGTATTGTTTCGTATAATTATGATGACCTAAATTAGAAGAATTATTTATTGATTTGAGAATATATTATTACATAAGGAGCTAAAACATACCCTGAAACGGAAGAAACTTGTATTGGAGGCTTTATCGAGTCACTAAAAACAAACACGCAATAATCTTAATCACAAATGTTGACGGATGTACATCCGTTTGTTTGTTTTTATCTTTTTTGTCCAACGTTCTCAACCAGAACTTGGCAGTTGTCAAACTAATTAGATGAAAGTCAAAAGTTTTCACTGAACGTGAAGGATGTGATTAAAGTAAAGTATTAACAGCATTTGGTACGTAATNACTTACGGTGTTAGATTACACGTGAGGAAGTTGTGTAGGTCAGTACTCTGCACGTGTTGGTAGTTTACTTGCGTTGGTGTCGGAAGCTCTAGCACTTCAATCGCCCGGAGGCAGTGTTTGGTTGTGGATGGTGAAAATAAGCACTAGTAACCTACTGTGGAGGACATTTATTAAACGAGTTGCAGTACGTTGAAGTCTTTTAGCATACGTAAGTTTTTATATGGTTATTGAAGTACGAACTATTATTGGTTTGTTGTACAATTTAAAATACTTNGAGAAAAACAAAATAATAATAATAAGACGGCTTTATTTGCTGGCGAAGGCTTCGGCGTAGAATGTTCAATTCAGGAACTTGGCTATAACTTCCTATTATTACGCATGTAGGGTTAATGACCTATTAGTGATATCTACCTTCAATAATCGGGCATTATAATCACCAAACTTAGACATAAACTTGATAAGTCAGAAACCTGTTTGGGTATTGTAACCAGTTTAGTGTGCCCAATTTCCAGACTCTATACTCTTAAGATGTTGCAAACTGATCGGTGGCCTAGTGAGATGGGAATATATGGCTAGTTTGAACCCTCCCTGATATGTCCGTGTATGGCATTTTAAATAAAATAGTGTAATACAACAGATTCNGTTGCCACGACTGGCAACGATTAAAAATGAGGGAGATATAATGGGGTGAACTACGATAGATGGACACATAAATGTGCTTCCTGTAAATTAACTATTCATCATAGAGAGGTGACANTTACTGTTTTGGATTTATCTGAGGGGAAGTATGTCACTGCAGTTTTTATTTTAAAAAAAGTCGCATATTTAGAGTACTTACCATTTGATCCCATGTAATTTTTGATGCGAAAATTCGGTTAAGTCCAAATACAGCACTCAACACTATGCTGTACTGTATCAATTTATCTAAGCTGATCAAGCCCTGAAAATAGTTTTTTTTTAATATAATGTACTCTACCCATATACAATTTTTCAAATTGATGATTGCAGTAGTATAGGCCCTAGGCCTAATGCTTTCAATTTTAATTTTTATCAAAGTTAAACATTGAGTAAACCTTAATGGATAGCTAAACAAGGTTTCAAGTTTAAGTTCAAAATTGAAGTGTGATAATTCAAAGTTCAATACGGTATTCAAGGTTGAAATTTTTTTATAAATGTGGAATAGGGGTAGTAAACTGAATTTCTATTAAAATATAATCAGCTTGTGTCTCTTTAATTAGATAGTGCTCAATTAATTACTATTTTTTATAGTATCTACCCCACCCAGCACCCCTACTCACTCCAGGATGTCCCGTTAGTGTGTTGGGGTTGTAGGGGTAAATGACCATGTTAAAGNCTTCATACCCATTTATTTGCATTTAGAACATCATTTTGCATTAGTACAAGGTGCAAAATATAAAATTCATTAAGTTTTGAGCGCGTCCATCTATCAAAGATTAACCATATAATGTTGCTGACCCGTCTGCAGCATCTTAAGACAAGTGACTGGTGATTGATTCTGAACATTTTGTTCGTGGCTTTGAAGCTTTAAGAAGATTAACTTAAACATGGATTGCCCTTCTAGACATAATTTAATACGCCAGACTGGGCATACAGCTGGGATAAATTGCAGTCAAAAAGGTGCTAGAAGTCATTTGACGCTTACCATATTAGGGCGGATATTCAGTTTGGAGCAATGATCCATTTGGAGTAACACCAATTTTGTTAAGCTATTATGACTTCCAAAATAAATATTTGTAGATAAAATTATACATCATATGAACCAACATAAATAGCTTGATTATTTTAGTTACTTAAATTAACTATTGCAATGATTTGGAATTGATAATGTTCAGTAAAAAAATGTGTTACTCCAAACTTAACATTACTCCAAACTGAATATCCACCCTTGGGAGCATAGTAATTTTAAAACATACAAGAAACCTGTAGTTAAGTAATAATTGAGACAAATTTGGACTGGTTTAATTTGTTGACTGGTACCATTTAAATACCTTGCCTTACATTTCACATCTCAGAACATCGGGCAGAAAAGCCCAACGACGATCACCCAAAAATAATGACCTGTACTAAATACTCAATATTTAAGTAGGGCAGTATTGAAATAACTGTACCGGAAAGACTGAACGCAAAATTGAGAATCCAACTTAAGGCTAGGTTTATGGAATACGCTAACGGAAACGTATATCAACGTCTACGCAGACTAACGTTAAAATAAATAAAAACTGCGTTCATACAGACGCATCATTTGGAAAGAAAGCGGGTGTGCTGCCATCTTAAGAGGTGATTACGAAACGAGCCGGTTGATGGAGGTCATCTGGCATATAATTAATAATTTTCATGGCTTTACCAATGGTCTTCCAATCGTTGGTAGTTTATTTTGTGATAGTTATAGATTTTGTCATACAAAATAATATAATATGAACCAGTTGGTGAACGAGAAACTCGTTCTCATCCTCCATCGCATATACACTTGTCCTCCTTGGCTTGGCGTTGTTTCTTTTTTGGTTCTGGTTTGTCCTGTTTACCGTCTTCAAACAAGGGCGAAGAGGTGCTAGATACAGTCTCTTTGAAAAACAACTAAAGAGAAGGAAAATAAAAAAGAAAGAGAAAACGAGCACCATCTAGGGAGAGAACCTGCAGGCTTCCAACTATCTAAGTCTGCGTTAGCGGGTTTCCGTTAACGTATTATATAACCTTGCTATAGTTGTCAACGCACTTCAGCTTTATCAGTCCGGTCATGTGTAGCTCTACGTATCAATTAGTGTATCTCGTAAACCCACCTCAGATTTATTAATTGTAACGCCAAAGAAAAATCACCTTAGCCAGCAACCTCATGGCAATTCTTTGCGCTTTGAGTGAAGATTGGACAGTTCGAGCATCCTCAAACGCTAAGATAAACATTATTTCAAATCCTATTCAACAAATGCATAGATACTCAATCCCTTACCTGACATCTACATCTTACCCCGCAATCAACTTATAGTCTTTGGCAGGGGTTGCAACGCACCAACTCATAAAATTCACGAATTGTCCGAGGAAAAAAAGACCACAAACACCCGTCCGTTCTACACCTAACTTCCCTAATCTTA
>KZ874448.1:5782-17582 GCA_003456935.1 Machilis hrabei
TGCACACCTTTTTCTAATAGAATACCATATTAAAATTCTAGGGTAGTGTCGGCAAATGTGATCAGTCGTCAAATATGACCAGTCCAACTTTTCCCGTAAATATTAGGGTAATGTATGGTTTACCGAACACTTAAGGAACATGCCAATAAATAATTGAGCTTAGCCAGTCATTTTTAAACATCTAGCAAGGCCTATAACGCAGTGTTCTTAGTACTATTTATGGGGTAAGTCGGACTGTTCGCATTTGATGAGTGGTGGTATTTGCCAACATTACTCAGCAGAAATCCATTAAGTGTACATCTCGCAATGTAAGCCCTATAGGCAGATACAAAATTGACGATAACGTATAAGTAAAAAGCTTTGTTTTTAGTACATACGTTTGTTAAAACACAACGTTTGTTTTAAATTAGTTTTGTTACAAAAGAATAGCTACCGGCGGAAAAGTGCCGTGTCCGTAGTCAACTAACCAGGTGTTTCACCACAATAGCGTTGAAATTTGACATTTTTTGCGTGTGTTTTATTAGAATTAAACAACTGGACAAAGCAAAAAAAGGAATGTGCTACTTGCATACATTGTGATGCATTGTTAAACTGATAAATGTGTCGGAAACAATCATTTTAGGGTAACTATTCAATTAGCTGGTGGTATGTAGTTTGCATAAAGTCTACTTTACCCATAATTTATGTTGCACGACATGTTCCTGACTTACTAGTTTAGGGCACAGCCTGTACATGAAGACCAAGGCATTGTTCCATTCAGTCTTTCAACAGAGAAACACCCAAATCACCCCAGAAAATTAACACCTACTGCAAACTACATACCATAGCTAATTGATTATTTACCCTATATGTTGCATGGAATTTTCAGACGTCCTACTTTAAGCAGCACAGCCTGTACAAGAAACCTAAGGAAATGTTTCAATACAGACACACACTATTCAGCTAAAACTACGTACCATTTAGCTAAGCCACTGAATCAACACTGGTTAAAAATTTTGCTTCTATGTGTGTTCACACTTTTGAACCGACCAATTTAGTTAATAGAAAACTTGCACTCTGATTGTATAAATTTATTGTTATAGTGTTCAACTAATGTGGTAATATTGAGAATTGTAATTCGCTCACACTTTTTCAACTAATTTTCTATTACGCGCTTATACGATATTTTTTACAAATAAAATGCATAATCTGTAGGAAAAAATACACGGACACATAAAACCTAAGCTAAAAAAACTTACCTCAAAAATGCCCTTATTCCACGACACAAAGTGTTTGGTGACTATATAATATATCCTCGTTTCACACAATCCATCATGGCTCTACACGCAAAAACATTTTTCTACACCGTTACATCTAGCACTGTCAACAGCTGAACGACAACTAACTGGGTGAAACTTGAAACTCACCTGATGCGTGCTGCCCAAGATTTGCATGATATCCAAAGCACTTTGATTGGTCAGATGACATGATCACCCTCTTCGTTACACTCCTCTGAGAACTACCAAGCCACCTCTCGTCCGCTAAATATTAATATTGTCAAATATTTGTTTTCCTTCGGTATTTAAGACAGTTAAACACCGGTAAATCGTTTACATCCAAGATGTGCCTGCTTTTGGCAAAAAATATTAACGCTCGGTTAAAACATCGCGTTAATATCTTTCCAAAAGCAGATTATCTTGGATGTAAACGATTTACCGGTGTTTAATTATACTTACTACTTTTGCAGAATGGATTTTAGTGAATGGTTATCAACTGAAAATTCTTCTGCTATCATTATTTTACCTTTGATTCTTACGCATTGATAGAAATTCTACATTGTTATACAATCAAATGGCATTAACGACGAACAGCTGCATCATCTAGACAACAAGCGTAAACACAAAAACTACTGTTTGACAACTCTTACAAGACATTAAAACCGCTTCTTCGGTGAGTCGGGAATCAGGAATCCGACGTCGGGACAGCCGTTACACAGCATCAAATTTCGCGTCTGTGCACAGTTGAAAGAACAATCGTTAGTCGGGAGCAGACATCATCATCTCCCATCTTTTTCCACAACTCACGATTCCACTGGGTCAGGCAGTAAATCACCTGTAAGTAATAAATAGTATTGTTCACACCACTATGTATGGCCAAGAACATGGACTGAGGCAGACTAACAACATCAGAAGCGCAAATACAAAGAAGAAGAAGAAAATGAATAGAAACAATCGACGGTGAACTTGTAATTAACGCTGTGAAGTGAATGTAATCATGAATTCAAGTGTTGAACTTAAAAGTAAAAATGGTAGAACTCTTGAGATATCGGTCGATGTAGATATGACCTTTACTGAATTATTCTTTCTCGGTGTTTAGAATGTTATGAGTTAACGCCGCTGTAGATTTCTAGTTTCACCATATAAAAATACTTCGGACTTTCGGTTTCTGCCACGACTGCCGATTCCTGATCGCTGGCATATCTGTCCTAAGAAGAAAAAATATAAGCATTTCCAAAATGTTATGAAACAATTTATTCAATGACATTTCTAGATTTTAAGGGAAACGTTAGAGTATCTGCAAAGTCAATTATGTACAGTACATAGCAGTAGATAGAGAAAGGAGAGTCCGGCTCCAATAGTATCCTTACGGGACTACGGGGGTGCCATGAAGACCCATATGTTTGCAACTTAACTACCCATATGGTTTATTTTTAGACATTAAACTCAGATTCTGAGATCCACATACCATAATTATCAAATTGTTAATGGAGATGTGTTTAAATATAGAGAGATATGGGATTATTTTGTTCTTTAAAGGAGATAAGCTTGCAGAGGATATTATTTTATAATGTAATGATGCATTGAGGCTATTGGTATAGCTTCAAGCTACACTTCCAAATGATCTTTGCTAATCTCCATTTTTTACTGTGTATGTATTAAATATGATAGGCTTATAACCTACTTTTGGGCTTCTGAGATTATACAGATAAAACATTGGTTTGAACCTACAGTTTTTATTTTTCAAAATCTACTACACAACATTCTTGCTATGCTTCTATTTGTTTGTGCAATACATGATAGGCCTGTTACCTACTTCTATGCTAGTGGGGGTAATAAAGATGAATCATTGTTTTTTTGCTATGGCTTTTATTTTACAAATCTTACTATATATCCTTCATGCTATGTTTATGTATGTTTGTGCAGTGCATGATGCGCCTGTTACCTACTTCTGTGCTAGTGGGGTAATAAAGAATAAGTTTTTGGTCTATAGCTATTATTTTGCAACTTAACTACACATCCTTCACACCATGCTATTATATGTCTGTGCTATGCTTATATCCTATGCTGGTGCTAGTGCGATAATAAAGATGAAGCATTGGTTTCTTGCTATGACTTTTTATTTTACAAATTTTACTACACATAATTCTTCCTACGCTTCTCTCTGTTTGTGCAATGTATGACGGGCCTGATACCTACTTCTGTGCTAATGGAGTAATAAAGATGAAGTTTTTGTTCTATAGCTATTATTTTGCAAACTTAACTATATGTCCTTCATGCTATGCTTCTGTATGTTTATACAATGCATACTGGGTTTGTAACCTACTTCTGTGCTAGTGGGTCAATAAAGATGAAGCATTAGTTTGTTCCTATTACTTTTCTTCTGCAAACTTAACTATATATCCTCCATGTTATACTGTTGTCCTTTTGTGTATTGCATGATGGGCTTATTACCTATCTCTGTGCTAGTGGGGTAATACAGATGAAGTTTTTGTTCTATAGCTATTATTTTACAAAGTTAACTATATATCCTCCACGCTATGCTTTTGATTGCTTGTGCAATGCATGATAAGCTTGCTACCTACTTCTGGGCTAGTGGCGTAATAAAGATGAAGCATTGGTTTGTTCCTATTACTTTTCTTCAGCAAACGTAACTATGTTTCCTTTGTGCTGTACTGTTGTCTGTTGCGTATTGCATGATGGGCTTGTTACCTACTTCTGAGCTAGTGTGTTGATAAACATGAAGCATTGTTTCTTTCAATAGCTTCTATATTTTATAAAACTAAACTACAAAGACTTTTGGTACAATTATATCTAAACATAACCACATACAAGTCATGCAACAACGTATTAGAATCTGTAACTAATGCTGAATACATGTATCTGTGTGTATACGTGAGTTTTTAAATTTAGTATACCCCATATTTAATGAAGCTAAATGGATCTAGGAAATTTCGGTGTAGGAAATTTCGGTGTAGAAAAATTTGGTGTAGGCGAATTCGGTGTAGGAAATTTCGGTGCACGGAAATTTCGGTGCACGGAAATTTCGGTGTAAGGATAAGTCGGTGTAAGAAAATTCGGTGCAAGGAAATTTTGGTGTTAGAAAATGTTAATTTCAACCAAAAGATTTATTTACTCCAATTATAACTACAATACAATTAAAATGAAAGATTATGTGATATACCTCTTAACTTGGTTGTCGGCGTCCACCTCTTACAATTGTAATCCCAATGAAATTGTCTTCGAAGTAGTTCACAACGGGCAGTAAGTGGGCATCCAGCTCTGCAGACAACATCTCGAAAGCGGCGATGACATCTGTTGGCGGTACAAAAGCCAGAGCAGGAATCATTCGGCATTTTAATGCAAATTCAGGATCCTGCCGATATATCTCTTGTAGGCCTTCATTTTGTACTCTCCGAAATAAACATTGTGCCAAATGAAAAAAACAAGGATGAATTTGGCATTGAAAGACTTCCTGAAACGCAGTTATAGTGGCTAATTCAAAGTCTAACGTCACCCCGACCGGTTGTGCAGATGGACAAAGTTCCTTTAAAACCTGTAAAACTTTCACATAAGTCCTTTTTGTCTTTTTTAAAATACTGGAATCACTGCAGACTTATGAAGAACATGTATGGAATACAGCTGGTAGAAGAGGACTAGAGCTATTTTAAAAGTTCCGTCGGCGTACAACTGTGAAGATTGTTCCAGAAGAAATAATCCTTGTCTTGTTCCAAACATGATAAATCTTGAATCATCTTCTGCCCCCGAGCCATGAAGCAGAAATTGTTCACCTGATTTAGTCGTGAAAGGCGAGATAAAAGTGGAAAGCAATGTCACATTAGTTCAATGTCGAATACAGGTAGACTGGTCATCAATAAGACAAATTAAATTTCCTTACACCGAAAATTCCGTGCACCGAATTTTCTTACACTGACTTTTCCTTACACCGAAATTTCCTTACAACGAAATTTCCTTACACCAAAATTTCCGTGACCAAATTTTCCTACACCGAATTTAACTACACCGAAATTTCCTACACCGAAATTTCCGCCACCCAAGCTAAATATTTATTATGTAATATATCATATACTCCCCTGTAAATTATAATGGACTTACCCGTACAAAAACAACCTACTGCGCATGAGCATACTTGGCCTTTGGGTATATATTGGTTGCGCACACGGCAAAATCCGATGCTGCTACAGTGTAGTGCCAGCTCTGTGTTATTTACAGCAAACCATATTTGAAAATCAAATAAAATATTTCTTCACAATGAAAATTTTGTCAGAAACAAGGTAAGTTGAATATCTTGAATGTAATAGTACACGTACTTAGTTTCCTAACAAGTTGCATAACCATATAAACCCTGACATTCAAATATAAATACATATATGGGTTTAATAATAATATGATTAGTTAATAATATAGCATAGAGACTATTCTTGAACAATACAACAAATGCATTATAAATACATGTAATAAATTGATGTGGTAGATATAAAATACAACCATTAGTATTCTACTATGCGAACTTTAATTTAGAGTATTATAAGTGATAGCACATACAGAGCAACTAGCTAGCCTATATTTACTGATGCAAACGTTTTCTCAAAATTTTAACTAGCTATGGAGATACAAGCAATTCTTTTTTATTTATTTTATAGCTTATTAGATACTAAACTAAATAAACTGTTTTCAGAATATGTCTTCAGTTCAACGTTTCGAATGCACTAGCTGCAATACATCATACACTCAAAAGAAAAGCTTATATAGACATACGAGGGTATCACATGCCAGAGATACCCAGCCAACATATGAATGTCAGACCTGCCATACATCCTTTTTTAGAAAGGATAGATTGCTGAGACACCTTAGGACCCATTCGAAGACCGATGTCATCCAGAGTCAAGACGCCCTTTAAGCAGGACGCTCGAGAAAACGACCAAGTCTAGAAGAGGCTCCAGACACTCTCGTGAAAAAAACACGTAAGACGCAAAGACAACCAGACTCCTCTGCACTTAACGGAAACGCACAAATTTTCAAGCTATGTGGTGCATACAGCGATGATTTGCTTCAACTTCTATCATCATTAAGCAGCGAGGCATTGAATATTATGGCCGAACAACTACAAATAAAAAAGGGGCTGAAATGTGCGTCTGTGACCTTCGAGAAGGCTTTAAAAGAGGATGAGCTAAAAACCAGTCCATATTTGTGCTCTAAGGCCAAAACAACAATTCAGCATGCCACCATTAAAACCCATCTAACTAGTGCAATTGAACAAATAGCCCACCNTTGTTTTGAGTTTAAAAGGAAAGGATCAAATTGGATATATGAAAAGACGAATAGCGTGGAATTAAAGATGGTGACATAAAACCGCTTTATGGATCATCATATATACCAACACCGTAAAAGATTGCGAATACAGAAAGCGTGTTGAATATTAAAAACGATGATGAACGTGCTTTCTATGGAGTGTGCTTGCAGCTATGTAACCAGCGGAACATCATGCAAACCGAGTAAGCAATTACACCAGCCATGAACATGCCTTGAATATGGTAGTAATAACATATCCAGTGAAACTCTCTCAAATGAATAAATTTGAAAGACAGAACAATATATCTGTGAATGTAATTGGCTACGAGAAATAATTTTTTCCACTCTACATTTCTGAAGAAGATGAAAAGATCCCACACGCGTAAATTTACTGCTCATCAGTGCCGATGAGAAGAATCGCTATATCCTAATAAAAAATCTAAGTCGCCTGCCATCATATCTTACGAAGCATAATGGGGAGCGATATTACTGTCAGCTATGCCTGCACCAATTCTGCCGTCAAGACCTTCTAAATGAGCATCAGACATTATGCAATCAGCACAAATTCCAGAAAATTTCAATGCCNGCTAAGGAAAACTCCTAGCTCGAGTTTAAAGACAACCATATGCAGCTGAGAATTACATATGTAATATACACTGACTTCGAATGCTTCCTTGAACCATACCAATTGTGCCAGCTAATTGATAATTCTTCGTACACTACTAAATTGGCAGACCATAAACCTTCAGGATTTTGCTACGTCGTCGTAGGTGAAGATGGAGTGCTAATTAAGAAACCAGAAATATATCGTGAACGTGATGTTATTGCAACTTTTATATCGAGACTATTGAATGAGGAAAGATATATTACAGAAGCCAAAAGACAATAGCACCAATGGATTTAACTAATGAACAACAAAACAGTTTTCTACAAGCGTATGTTTCCAATATATGTGAGGAATTTCTAGGGCAAGATATANTGAGAGATCACTGTCATATTACAGGTCAATATTGTGGAGCAGCTCATAATATTTGCAATTTAAATCACCGAATCGCCGACTTCATCCCTGTTGTTTTCCACAATCTCCGGGGATTTGACGCTGACTTTAATATATCGGAGCTAGGNAAATTTAAAGACAGGAAACTTTCAGTGGTGCCTAATAACATAGAGAAGTATATTTCATTCTCCATTGGTAGCCTAAGATTTTTAGATTCCCTGCAATTTCTAAACACGTCGCTGGATAATTTGGTTGCACACCTTGGCCAATGAAGGGAAGACTAGGTTTCAAAATCTCCAACGGAAATTCTCGAATAGCGATCAGGTTCATTTACTTTTAAGAAAGGGTATCTTTCCATATGGTTACATAACAGGATTGGATAAATTTAATGAATCGAAAGTCACGTCAAGAACATGTCTACAATCATCTAAATGATGAAGCATGTTCAGATTCGGATTATCAGCATGCCATGAACGTATGGAATGCGTTTCAATCTCTAGGCGTATATCATGATTTACATGACAAGGGATGTACTCCCACTTGCTGATATCTTTGAGAATTTTCGCCGTATTTGTAATGAGTATTATTCTTTGGAGCCGCTTTACTTGTATACGGCACCTGGGTTAGCATGGAAGGCGTGTCTCAAAATGTCAAAGGCAATAATAGAGCTTCTCGCAGATCCAACTATGCATTTATTATTTGAGCAGGGAATAAGAGGAGGGATATCAATGATTTCCCATTGACACGCCAAAGCCAACTTTAAAAATTCACCAAATTATGACCCAGCAAAACCTGATAACCATATTTTCTACCTGGATGCTAATAATTTATATGGATGGGCAATGTCGGAATATTTACCAGTCTAGGGTTTCCAATGGATGACACCACAAGCGTTAGATGCATTTAACGTGATGGCCATTAGCAATACCAATAAACAAGGATATGTGCTAGAAGTATACCTCGAGTATACAGAACATCTTCACGATGACCATAATGATTATCCACNAGCTCCTGAGAAGATGATGATAGACAAATCCATGTTATATCCGTTTTCACATGATATGATGGAGGAGATGGGTATAAAAAGCATTCCTAATGTCAAAAATTGGTCCCCAACCTACGCAATAAAACCAAGTACGTCCTTCATTATAGAAATTTAAAACAATGTTTGACTTTGGGCATGAAACTTAAATCAGTTCACAGAGGAATTAAGTTCACCCAAACACCATGGCTAAAATTGTATGTAGAATTTAACACCCAAAAACGGAAGGAGTAAAAAACTCAGTTTGAGAAAGACTTTTTCAAATTAATGAATAATGCAGTCTTTGGAAAGACGATGGAGAATGTTAGGCATCGAAAAAAAGTAGAATTAATAAATAAGGTAATGAAAAAGACTAGCAAAAGTAGTGGCAGCTACATCTTTTCACTCTTTTAAAATTTTCGATAACAAATTAGTAGCAGTTCAAACTCAGGTTGTGACATTAAAATTAAACAACCTGTCTTCGTAGGTTGCGCCATATTAGGTTTGAGTAAGGAGCTAATGTATAATTTTCATTATGGACATATTAGGAAAACCTACGGAGACAAAGCTAAACTGCTGTTTACAGACACAGATTCATTATGTTATGAAATAACAACAAATGATGTGTATGCAGATATGAACAAACATAGTGATTTGTTTGACACATCTAATTATCCACTGTCACATGCGCTCCACTCTATTAAAATCGAGAAAACTTTAGGAAAAATGAAGGATGAGAGAGCTGGCGATCCGATTTTAGAATTCGTAGGCCTTCGTCCAAAATTATATTCCATTTCAATGACCAATTGTCATGGGAACACTAATGAAACCCTGTAGAAACACGGCTTTGATGTTGTAAGGGAATGTCTGAAAGTATACTTAAATATATATTTTGTAGATCGCTTTACATCATTAAATACGAGGCCACCATTTATATTGTTATATATTGCATTCCAAAATAAAGTGTTTATTTCAATGATTTATTGTATATTGAAAAAGTCATAAGTACCGAAACGAAGTCGGCAAAGATATTTTAATTCAAGTCTGTTATTGCTTGTATTCATACAACGCAATAACAACCGGATACCGCAAAGACAAGCAACCTCAACTTCTGAGTTAGACTAATTGGAACTAACAGGAAACTGCGGTTGCGATAACAGAATCGAGAACTCACTGAAAAGCTAATACAAGCTCCGTAAGTATTTAACATGTAGAAAGCCTCTTCGGGTTTTCCCTCTCGCTACGAGTAGCCTCACGCAGCGACGTGCGATCCATGAACGTGGGAAAACCACTCGAACATAACAGCCTTAGCTAATTACAGTCAACAGGAAGTGGTCAGATAGGCAAGGCTCACACAGGCTTCGCGACTTCCTGCCGTAGACGGCAAATAGAGAGATGTTAAATATTTAACATACAAAGTGAGAACTCAGATATCTCACAGAGGGCGACACTGTATGGTTTAAATCACCTTCTCTCCTCTATACCCAATACTCAGAGGGCGCCACTTAATGGAGTGAACCACCTCCTCTCCTTTCTTGGGATTTACCCAGTGGATACAAGACATCCTGCCACGCGCAGATAAATAAATGTACACCCCTGTACGTCATAATGTCCGGCATCTCTGATTGGAGGATACTAGGTAAGGGCCCAGCCCACAGGAAATGCCCCTCTATAAAAATCCGCCCCACAGGGCGATAAGCACACTTCGTCGCCAGGAGACTTCAGCAGCAGAGACTTCAGCTACCAGCAACAGAGTGACCAAGCAACAGCCGCCTTAGATGGTAAATATGACAGTGCCATAGATTTGATTGAATTGTTTAGTTATTGGAATGAGATAATATAAGACTGATATGTTTAGTGTATTACTTGATACAAATTGACTATTCGATTAGACTTACAGTAATGGTGTTAGAGATATACGTGTTAGACTATAATGATGATTTAAGATCTGATGTAGAGAAATGTAACCGTGTTATTTCTGAAGATAGAAATAAACAGTCAGCTTGATTAAATACTAATTTTGATTATTCTTGTCATCACCCGCCGTAGTGTTTCAGAGATCTTAGTGAGACAGATTCCTAGGTGTCAAAACTTACCCTCTCACAACGCCCAAATTGTACACCAAGCGAGTAGTTATCACAAACCCCCCATTGCCTAAATAAGNGGGTGTAGTAGGACACCTAAATGCCTGGAGACTCCTAAAGTCAGAAGGGGAAGATGGTAATGACAGCCATAAANCTGAAGACANAGCGAGTGGAGATNAAAGTCCTGAATTTGAGATTGTACGATTAGACGCTAGTGATGGAGTGCACAGCGAAATTACAATCAAGTAGAATGTGTGCGGAAAGTGTGAGCATGATGAGTGTGTGGAGTGAATGTGAAGGCCGGAAGGTGATATAACCTCATCCGAAGCTCAGAGTTAGCTAGAAATCAAAATTAAATCACCCAACGAGGTGAAAACACGCTCAGATAGGTTATGCGCAGGAGCGATGCGCAGACGCATAAAATGATATGACTTATGTACATATGCAAATGTAAACAATCAAGGGTAAACATTGAACTTAGCTGTAAGGATCTTTATGGTTTTATTTGTATTTGTATTTAGGGTTGATGTAATGTATTGTGAAAATGAGATAGCGTAAATGAGTTACATTATTATTTTAACGCATAGTAGGATCAGATCCAATCACTTGATACTCTGGAGTAGAATTTCCCTCCTACAACTAAGGTCGTGTATGGAAATTCGGGGAGACTTTGTAACAAGCAGAATTGTACTGATCTACGATGACATTAAAATGAATAATTAGAGTGATTGCAGAGTAAAAGGAGTGCTGTGTAATTACTCAATTATGTGTTATTTGTACAGTGTTTTGTCAGAGTTATTGGATGTGTATTGTCATTGAGATGTCTACAGCATAACTATTGTAATAAAAGCGAGAGCAAATCGCTAAAGACGTTAAACGACGAATGAAAGAAAAAGCACAGCTGATCGAGATACGCGTAGACGGCGCGTTGACCCAGTGAACTTGAATTCTTCATTAGTTCGCATAGTTGCCACCGGGTGAAGAGGGTGTCACTTGTTCATTGTTGGCAGGAGACGACAGAAGTTGGTCTATAGTGGTAAACTGCGACAATTTCCTTAGCAATGGAACGTCGGCAGATTTAATACACAGAATGGAGGCACAGGACTTGTATGTATTATATTATTGTATA
>KZ874448.1:25004-42042 GCA_003456935.1 Machilis hrabei
ACGAGTAGCCTCGTGCAGCAACGTACGATCCATGAACGTGGGAAAACCACTCGAACATAACAGCCTTAGCTAATTACAGTCAACAGGAAGTGGTCAGATAGGCAAGGCTCACACAGCCTTCGCGACTTCCTGCCGTAGACGGCAAATAGAGAGATGTTAAATATTTAACATACAAAGTGAGAACTTAGAGATCTCACAGAGGGCGACACTGTATGGTTTAAATCACCTTCTCTCCTCTGTACCCAATACTTAGAGGGTGCCACTACATGGAGTGAACCACCTCCTCTCCTTTCTTGGGATTTACCCAGCGGATACAAGACATCCTGCCACGCGCAGATAACTAAATGTACACCCCTGTACGTCATAATGTCCGGCATCTCTGATTGGAGGATACTAGGTAAGGGCCCAGCCCACAGGAAATGCCCCTCTATAAAAAGCCGCCCCACAGGGCGATAAACGCACTTCGTCGCCAGGAGACTTCAGCAGCAGAGACTTCAGCTACCAGCTACAGAGTGACCAAGCAATAGCTGCCTTAGATGGTAAATATGACAGTGCCATAGATTTTATTGAATTGTTTAGTTATTGGAATGAGATAATATAAGACAGATATTTTTAGTGTATTACTTGATACAAAGCTGACTATTCGATTAGACTTAAAGTAAAGTTGTTAGAGATATACGTGTTAGACTATAATGATGATTTAAGATCTGATGTACAGAAATGTAACCGTGTTATTTCTGAAGATAGAAATAAACAGCCAGCTTGATTAAATACTAATTTTGATTATTCTTTTCATCACCCGCCGTAGTGTTTAAGAGATCTTAGTGAGAAAGATTCCTAGGTGGCAAAACTTACCCTCTTACAACGCCCAAATTGTACGCCAAGCGAGTAATTATCACAAAACCCCCATNGCCTAAATAAGGATTAAGGCAGAGCGTGTTAGGCACGTGTTACATTTCTGAAAAGAAAATGGCAAAAGGAATTAAAAAATGTGTCACCATTAAAAATTTAAAACACCAAAAGTATAAGAATTGTTTAATTAACCACAATTTAGTATTGGAGAAAATGCAAAATTTTGAAAGTGACCACCATCATGTGCATANAATTGAGCTGAATAAAATAGCTCTCAGCACACTAGATGAAAAGCGTTATATTATGAGTGATGGATTTGCCACCTTAGCACTTGTTCATTACAAAAAAAAATAATAAGTTAAAGACTCAACCATTTTAAAGTTGGCTGTTAACTGTTGAACAGATAACATCGCAATTAGCTAAAGTCCGCATTATTCATTAATTTGAATAAACATTGAATCGAACATAATTTCGAACTGTAACTATGAAATTACTGGAGATCATTTACTATTACGCTTCACACCCGAAAAGATTTTGAACTGCGACAACACTATGGAATGCAACGAATCGTAAAATATAATTAAGAAAGATACAGCAATGGCTAGCATCACAAGATACATACACATTACATAAGCCAATACGAAGAACATTTCAGCGTAATAGAATATATGTTCCCACGCTTAAGATTCAGTACCAAGCTCACCTTTATGACTTAAGAGCACTTCAAAAACACAACAGAGAAATATCATATCTTCTTACAGTCATCGATTGTATCAGCCGTCGAGCATGGGCCATTCCTATTAAAAACAAAACTAGTGCAGAAATAATCAAAGCTTTTGAAACCATCTTCAAAAAACATAAACCACAGAATCTGCAAACGGAATTCCTGAACGCGCCATTTCAAAAGTACTTAAAAGCAAACAATGTACAATTCTTCACAACAAACAATGAAGGTACGAAAGCAGCAATATTAGAACGCTTCAACATAACTCTGAAATCGAAAATCTGGAAACATTTTACTGCTAAAAATACACACCAGTATTATAAAGTGCTACAATTATTGGTAAATGCCTAAAAAACATGATTAATTCATCCTTTAAAATGGCACCAATCAAAGTGCCTCACAAGAATTATCTGCGCGTATGGAGGAATTTATACGACAGAAACCAACAGCCAGCACAATATACATTCAAAATTGGAGACAACGTCGGAATTAATAAAACCAAGATGATATTTCACAAAGGATATATGGGAAGCTGGAGTAAGTATATATTCACTATTGCATCAAGAAAACCACGTATTCCTCCAGTGTACATACTTCAATGTCTTATCAACGAAATCATAAAAGGGAATTTTTACGAAATTGAACTATAGAAAGTTGCTCNGCAATTCGGGAAGATATACAAAATTCAAAAAGTTATTGCAAGTCATGGAAAAGAAACCAAAAAGGAAATACTTTTAGATTAAAAAGGGTATCCAGCATCATTTAATTTTTGGGTTCCAGCCAAGAATCTACAGAACATTTAATTTACATGTGTAACTATTCTGTACACATCTATACTCATTCAAACATCAGAAATATATTAGCTGCTGCAAAAACACATTCTCATCCTTCAGATCTCGCAACCCCAATGTTCATCACAAAGAACACTCTACACATACATATACAAAAAGCAGCTAAGTATTTCTTCCAAATGCTAAAAACAACTTCTCCAAACCATAAAAGTCGCTTATTGAGCATATTCATATTATACTATATGCTTTATAAGAGATCCCAAGCCCTCAAAGAGAGATTAGCTCTCTAGACAGAGGGGTGAAACATTATCTCAAATTAGCGCTAGATTACGGACACTTGGTAACGCGTTGAAACAAAAACAAGAAATTGTGGAAGTCACTCGTGAAAGAGAAAAGATGCTTCTTTCAAGGTTTTTAGCTGGGCTGACTCAGAAATACAGCCCGTTTGTTTTGACAAAAGAACCCAAAACGTTAGATGAGGCTATAAAAATGGCATTACTTGAAGAAGAGAATGCGACTTTGTATGTACAGCGAGCAGTTTGCAGTAGTATTTCGGAGAGTTTTGAAAATGGCACCGGTCCACGAGAGAGTGGGAACACGAACCAGCCACAGGCACCTGAGGGTATTGTGTGCTATAGATGTTCAAAAACGGGCCATAAATAATTCGAATGTCGAGTAAACATGCAAACACAGGCTACGCAAACCAGACAATTTCGCAGTCAACAAACAAGTAAAGTAAATTTTAAGCCTACATGACAATTATGTGACAAATTTGGCCATCAGGTCAAAGAGTGTTTTAGATATAAACAACTTTTGGAGGGGAGCCAGCAGGCCAAGAAACCGGTACAGTTTGGTTGTAAAATTTGCAGAAAACCAGGCCATATTTCTACACAATGTAGAAGCAGGCAAAATGTAGAAAACGAAAATGTAGCTGTTGTTAGTGAAATGCCAAATTTGAATTTTCAGTAAAATCTTTTAATTGAGGCCGATTAAAAGATGAGCGACGGAAAAAATTGTCTCAGTTAGGAGGGGAGTCGGTATGTGTCATTGATTGAAATAATTCAAGATGTCGGCAGTTGCCGAAATTAGTTGGTGATATTCGTGGACAGAAATTCGTCTTCCATTTGGACACCGGTGGTTCAGTGGCTTTAATTCCCAGCGAAACGTTTCTATTACTAGGAATAAAGACTAAGTTGGGAAATAATACATTATTCAAGCTCGTTAACGCCTCAAATCAGCGAATTCAGATTGTTGGGTGTTACGATTTGGAGATTTAAATTAAAAAGCTAAGAGGCACCATTCCATTTGTTGTGGCGGATATATACAAGGCGCAAGGACATGACGCAATATTAAATTCGGCTTTTCCCAAACAGTTTGATCTTGTGTACGATGAAATCGGCAAACACTTTATGTAACTCGGCTGGACCGATAATCTTTTTGATTGACTTTGAAACCGATTACAGAATCAACACAGTGGCCTCATTAAGGAAATACCCACCATTCCGCCAAGATGTGAAACTTTAGTTCAGCTGAAAGTTGGTAAAAGGTTCAACATAGGCGAATCGGTTGTGTTTGAGAATGATGGTTTTGGCACTTTTGTACTAGAGGTGTATATTTTGCAAAATCTGTTTCAAATGTCGGCCCAGGGAGGACTGTTTTGTTTAGAGCTCTAAATACTTCCGATGTTGAGTTCAAAGCTTTTAGAAATTTCAAAATTGGCACCTTGTCTAAATATGTCCCAAATATGGAAAGCGAGTGTTCTTGTGACACAGAGGCGTGCGGATGTGTAAATTCAGTATGGTCCGGGGTTGATCAATATGCCATTGATTTTAAGTTGGGACACATTGAGGCCCCAGATTTAAAGAGACATGTTTTAGACCTAGTAATAAGGTATAGGGATGTCTTTGCGAAGCATCTGTCCCAGATAAAGAACCCGCGAAATTGCCCGAAATGAAAATAGAACTTAAACCAGGCGCGCAGTCCAAACGACACAGAGCATACCGGTTACCATATTCACAGACAGAGGAAATGAAAACCCAAATCAATGAACTTCTGGAAAACAACATCATACGCCTATCCATAAGCGAATGGGCAGGTCCCAGTATGTTAGTTTTGAAGTCAAATAAGAGATACCATCATATTGTTGACTTGAGATACGTAAATGAAAATTGTGTAAAGATGTGATATCCAATAGGCGACATAAGATCCATTTTGGACAGTTTGGGACACATTAAAATGTTATCATCTTTAGACATTTACAACGGATTTAATCAATTGCCGTTAAAAGAAAACTCACGTAAACTCACGGGATTTACTATAAATGTTGGAACGGCCGAATAATTTTACTAATTCGTGCGAACACCTCAAGGTCACGCAAATTCGCCTTCAAATTTAAGCAAATGTATAGATCTCCTACTCGCTGGAAGCAGCGACTGTCCCGTTACTGCGGCTTATGTAGTCGATTTTTTGGTTGTTAGTCAAGACAACAGTTCACATTTGGTGGCTTTGGAGAAGCTGTTCACGCGTCTAAGGGAGGTAAATTTGAAATTAAGCCCAGAGACATGTAATTTGTTCAGGGAAGAAGTTGAGTTTTTGGGTCACTCACTAAGTGCAGAGGGCATAAAACCTTTAACGAAAAATGTGGATAAATTGGTAAATGCAGCAAGACTGACAAATTTAAAGCAATTGAAAGGGCTAATCGTTCTTGGTCTTTATTATAAGTCTCACATTTCAAATTTTTCGGATTAATTGGTACCCTTGATAAGAATGACTTCTCCAAAGGTTAAATTTAAGTTGTGTGACGATTGCGACATTTTGACTAGTGGTTCAGTTTTGAAATTTCCGGATTTGAACCGACCTTTCATGCTTTATGTGGACGGTTCTTCACTATTTGTAGGAAGTTTCCTAGAACAAGACTTTGATGGGATAAATTACCCTTTAGCCTATTATTCTAAAACATTGAATGAGGTTCAAAAGAGATACACATCTATGGAGGTAGAGTGTTATGCGTTATATTGTACTGTAAAAAACTTTCGACCATACTTATTAGGTAGACATTTCAACGTGGTTACTGACTGTCAAAATTTGACGTTTATGAGAAATATGAAGGATCCGAATACGAGGATATTGAGATAGTTAATGTACTTACAGAACTTTGATTTTTATATTATGCACACTAGCGGTTCCAAATTGAGAAACGCAGATTATTTCAGTCGGGTTTTACAACAAACTCCCAAACCTAGGGTGGGTCAAGCCGCTCCTCAGTCACAAAATTAGGGACAGAATTTATGTGCAGTTAAATCTAGGCTTGACAAAATAAAGGGGTCCATGGTTAAAGGTAACCAGTTCAAACCTGTAGATTTTTTAACTTGGTCAACCGAGAAAATGGTGGCAGAACAGCGTAAGGACCAGGTGTTTAAACCAATTATTGAAAAGTTGTTGGTAGAAAGAGAGAATGGTGATTATGTTTTTAATGATCACGGAGTTTTGATCAGAATTTTAGGACAAATAGGTCCGACGCAAACACTGTTTTGTGTTGTCCGAAGACTTTTCTACCTGTAGTCCTACAGTCCTGCCACAATTCAATTTTCGGCGGCCATTTTGGGGAATCTAAAGTGATTAATTTGATTAAGCGAGATTTTTACTTTCCAAATATGTCAAAAGTGGAGTCGGAATACCTTAGAACTTGTGACTTGTGCCAACGAAATAAAAACTACGTGACCCTACCAGCTCCTTTTGTTAAAAATAGTCTAAATGTGTTTCACGCGTTTTTCAGTCATGCGCACTGGATATTTTCGGCCCGCTCCCACAGACGGAAAATAATAATCGGTACATAAACAAGTATCAATGTTTATTTACAACATACATTTACTGGTCAGCAATTGAAAATACCACGGCTGAAACAGTGGCCAGAAATTTCGCACGGAACATAGTAGCTCAGTTCACCCTCCCTGACTATATCCACTCCGACAGGGGCACTAAATTTTTATCAACGACGTTTAAGGGTGTTTGTGACCTGTTAGGGGTTAAAAGAACAATGATTTGTTCATTTTATCCACAAAGCAATGGATCAGTTGAGAGCACATACCAGGCGCAAACAAATTTAGAATGGGATGAAATTCTGCCTTTTATGGCCATGGCTTATAATCAGAGTTTACATTCCAGTACGGGAGAATCACCCTTTAGGTTGGTATACGGTAATCATGGGAGGTTGCCCCATAATGTATTAAATAAGCCTCAAGAATATAATTATTCAGATGTGCCCACATACGCGGAGAGTTTACCCCAAAAGCTTCATTATGCGTTCAAAGTTGTAAGGGAAAATTTGGATAAATCAGCTAAGTTACAACAGGAGCGACAGAGTACAGTAGCAAAGCCTCACGTTTATAAGGTTGGGGACCTCGTTCTATACAAAAATCTAGCTATTAAAAACACAGAAAGGTTTCTCGCAAGTGGTTAGGTGTGTTTAAGGTAATTAAAGTTATGGATTATAATACCGCGGTTATATATCAACTCCCAAATTCTCAAAGTTTTGTGAACTACGTTAACCATCTCCGTCCGTATAATAAAAGAAATACTAGTGACGCTGTAGGGGGTACAGAGTCTAACATAGAGGGACAAAGTTTTAATATGGATAATGTTGTACAAAAGGACGAGAAATAATTGCCAAATGTGCGGAGAAAATCGTACAATGTACGAAGTAAATGTAAAAACAGGTGTGATAGACTAGTTAAAACATTGGATTAGCTGAGTTGGAAATTCAAGCACAGCTGGACTTCCCCCCCCCCTCTACACACCGACCTCTTCGCCCACTCCGGCTCGCCGAGTTATGACACCCACACACACACGAGAGTTTACTCAACCACCGTTCCCTCCTCCTTCCTACACACCTGTTACAGGAAATATGTCACGCGCAAACACATCAAGAATAAATGAAAGTCGCGGAGTTCAAAGAGCAAGGAGCGCGCGTAATAAT
Organism: Machilis hrabei; assembly: GCA_003456935.1. Taxonomy (NCBI): domain Eukaryota; kingdom Metazoa; phylum Arthropoda; class Insecta; order Archaeognatha; family Machilidae; genus Machilis; species Machilis hrabei. The sequence continues at coordinate 32,347 of KZ874448.1, forward strand.
GACAATCCTAGCCCGCAACAAGTTAGATATAACCTAGGAAACAGAGTGATTCCCCGAACTAACGACCCAAGCGATATACAATGGAATTCGTATAATGAGGAAGTGTTGAATATGATAGAGGATAGTGGTTATGTTGGTCAAATCAGCACTGATCCGAATCTGGCTGATATGACAGAACGTAGTGGCCTAAGAGATGCGTGAGACTTGGAGGCTATGGTATTAAATCATTCCTTCGTGGCGGCTGATATGAGTAACTGCACGGCAGAGGCGGATTTAACAGGGGATACCACTCCAACACATCCCGACCCAAGCACAGGTCATGAAATACGTCACTCCAGTCCCTTAGAAAGCACACAAATACACCCAAACAGAAATTTGGACATCTCCAGTATAAAAAAAACGAATCCCCAGTCACGCCACCCAGACTTTGCCAACAGGAAAATCAGGATATCTCAATATCTTCTCCGGCTGTACGCGAGGCACTGAACAACTTACTGTTATATTTAAGCAAATCTTAACATGAGGAGTCAACCGTCCGTTGGACAAGAAATAGCAGACAGGGACATTCTTGATGAACAGGGGAGATTAGTTTGTAAGGCAACGAGAGACAACAATGGAGTTATGCATATTGCAAATGTAAGAGCCTTTTGTCCTACACATATTCTACCAGAAATAGAGCAAATGCTCGACTTCGATACAGGAAAATGGAAGTCTGAATCTGAGATATACATAATGTATTCAAATGGTGAAGACATCGCGAATAGGGACTGGATAGACAATTTGAATTTTAGAGCCTATCTGTTCGCAAGGAACATATCGCCAGGATATTGAGTGATGTAACAAGCTACAGTGGGTTGTCATTATCCACATTATGTAGTTAATAAACACTAGAATGTTTGTTTTCTCTCTCACATTTAAATTATTTTGCTTGTTTTAGGATTTGAAGAGTATGTTTTGTTATCACAATTAACGTATTTTGTTTAGATTTTCAGGATTTTGAGAGGAAAATAAAACAAGACATGGGTTCATTTCTTCACATTTTACTGGTGCTGGGAGCCATAAGCTCATTAATGGATGACGTGACGTCATTATTTGACCCACAACATGATTCGAGGTGGCCAGGAAAGCCAAGGAAAGAGCTAATGTCCTTGGATAAATTGTTAAGTCCTGCCAAATCGTTTCCTCCACTTGGTAATTCCATAAACTATGTAAATTTCCCGATATTAAATTACTCTGATTTCAAACGGATGATAGTGTGTTCCACGTCGGAAAAAGGGAACATTTGTGGTAGTAACCCAAACGTCAGGTTTATTGAGTTCCCAGTACACAGTTGTATATATGTGCCATGTCAGGACTGCGTAGTTGCTACGGAAACCAAGGTTTTGCTAGGAAATCAGCTGCAAGAAGTTGGCCAGCTGATCGTCAATCAAGAGATCTCTAACCAAGGATTTGCTGAGATGTATAGTTGCTGGGATAAGCGGGAGGCTTGTTCATGTATTAATTCGATATGTGATGGGACACGTCAGTATTGCACTCGTGAAAACTGCAATAGAGGGAGTAACTGTCTCTGTGACGTAATGAAAGCTAGAAATTTATATTCTATGACATTATCTCCTGAACTGGTTATTAAAAATACAATCACTGTAACTTATAAAGTTTGCAGGTTTATGATAAACTCTTTAAAAATCAGTAGGTCTCTCTTACTGAACAACGAAGATTCAGAATTGGACACTAACTTTGTGCATCTCGAGATGTCTGACTTAGTAGTGGAGAGGCCAGGAAGGATAATTGTCAGACTGAATGGACTAGAACTATTACTAAATATCACAGAAAATATTTCAAGGTTTGAGGTTGCTTTTCAATTACTGGAGTACCAGGGTATTCTACAGGTGTTACACGTTGATTTAAATGATGTTTTGACAGAACACAACATTATTGTGTCTGGTGATTTTATTTGTAGAAGGGTGAGATGCATTATTTGCACCCAGTATTTCGCAAACTTGAGTTATGCACCAGTTGTATTGAAATACCCAACGTATATGTTAGTTGTAATAGTGATGTTTGTTTTAATAATATTGTTAGCGAAAATGTGTCGTAGTTTCAAGTATCGCCAAAGGCGCTGCTTCGATCGCTAATGTTATATTAGGAGTACTAGGATTTATATTTAAAATAACGTATGTTATTTTCAAGTTTCTGTACAGGTTTTCAGTGGATAGTGTTATTAAACCAACTGAAAGCGCATATAGAAATAACGCTGTGTTGACATGTGTAGTGATCTCATTTGTTGTAGTGGCAGCAATGGCTTGCCATGAAAACAAGTTGATAATTAGTGATGTAACTAAATATGTAGAATCTCCCAAGGGAAATATTTGCACCGTAACCTCCACTGCTGACGCAGTTATTCAAAATCTGGGAGGCAGTACTTGTCTTAGTTTTACTAATAAATCTAATAATAATCTTTTTACTTTAAAATTAATTTTTTTCGGGAGTAAGTTGTGACTTCCAAAAAGAGAGGGAATATTTCACTTTTCCAGTAAAAGTCAATGTGGTAAGTCAGGTGTCATATGCACAGAATACGAATTGCACGTGGTTAACCCACTGTTCAGAAGAAATAAAACATTTTAATGGCGTTACCCCTGGATCGTTCGAATACCCGGGCGAGAATTCTTGCATGGCAGCTACCGGCTCCAATGTGGGGTGCACGATGTTCTTACACGATGTGTGTATCCATTACAGATACTTTTTGGTGCCAGATCACAAGATCACTTTTGAGGTTAGAGGTGTGACGGGAAGGAGATGTAGCCCAAAAATTTCAGTAGAAGCAGTTGGGTTGGCTAAGAATGAGAGTGGGATCATTGTTTCCAGTGGCGCGTCCGTCAATGGAATAAACATAGAAATTTTAGGTACTTACGATTTAAATGAGGCTATAATTCACCAAAATTTGATGAAAGATCATTACAATTTTAAAATCGCTTTTTTTGAAACTGCGGCAGAGCCGAGCAGACCTGAGAGATCTCAGATAGGCGATGTTCAAAGTACTAGTCCATTTAATGATTCATTCATTTTTTATCCTAAAATGTTTGAATGTAAGAATTTTGCAGAAAAGATTGTGTGTAGGAAGACGCATTCCTACCTGGAAACAATGAGGACCAGGAAGATTAACTTATGATCACAAGTTATTTTTAGATGAGCGGGGTGCTCTGAAGAGCATGTTAATTCAGTCAAAGACCATCCGAGTACAACTTAATTTTGAGTCTTTAAAAATCCAAGTACATTCGATTAAAGTTTGTCCAGAGATTGTATCAGTAGAGAAAATAGAAGGATGTTATTCNTGTCACGTTATGGCTCGAATAACATTGGTAGCGTATTCTAGCTGTTTGAGTGGCAAGGTGTATGTGAATTTCAAAGAGATTTCTATTCACACTCGACTTTTAACCCTTACCACCACCCAAACTGCATACGTTGTAGAGTTTATGACCAGCACAAATTGTTTTGATGAGAAAATTTTTTGTTGGGTCAAGGTTCAAATTCATGCTCTCCTGTAAAGGTTTGTTTAAGCGAGCCTGATTTTAATTTATTTAATATTACAAGCAAAGAAACGGGAATTATTTCACTAGTCAAAGATGACTTTTTAAATAATTTGATGACCAAATGTATTAATATGTTCAATTATCCTAGATATTTGTGTTGTGTGGCATTGTCAATTTGTACATTCATCTGTTTCGTGGGCCTCGCAAAAAAGGTTGATTTGTCGTAATCCTTCAAAGGAAGGTTGTGTCTTAACTGCAAAGAGCGCGCCAAAAACTCTCTGACTATCTTTATTCTTATATCCTAAAAATCACATTTCCTTTCTAAGGTGAAACTGGACTGATTGATTTAATATTCTGGACATGTTGGCCAGTTTGTGAGATGCTGCGAGAAAGGGTGTAACATTTTGTCAGTGTCAACTAAAAGATTTTAACTATTTTTATTCAAACCATTGTGTTTTACTTGAGTTTATTTGGGAAAACGTAAACAATTTTTGTAATGTTTGAAAAACAAATTTAATGAGATTTATGTTTTGAAAGAAATGGTTTTATGGATGTTTTTTGCCTTTTCAGAAGATGTGAAAAGAGGAGCGTCCAAGCGTTTGGTCCCAGGGTACCTAGGGTGAACGAAACATCTGGAAATTTGCAAGTTTCTTGCGGTGATATGCAAGGCAGCATGGATTTTGGAAACCACGATGTTGCACTTTGTACTTCCGAGAACAAGACACGTCTCCACCCTACTTTTTCCATATTTTCATGAAGTCTTGAACATGGATATGGGAAAATACTTCGTTATATTTCGTCATAGTATCGCCATATTATTTTGTGACGTTGTCACAACTTGATCATTAAGTATTAATAACACTCGTCGATTATGTAATTTTTATTGGAACTTATGACCAAATATTTTTTATTTTTACATTGTTTGTTCAAGTTGTCGATGTTTTGTAGTGTTGATGTTTTATGCCACTACGAAACCATTTTGTGTTCTCTTCGTGCTAATGACAATTTGAACTAATTAAGTTAAATGTATCATATATTCTAATTTTTTTTGTGGGAAATGTATCATTTTGATTAGGGTTTTGACTTTCTTGGCTTCTTGGCATGCGATTTGCACTATAAATGAAGTTTGTATCNCTATTTTTGAAGAAGTTGATATAGAATTTTGAATATGTTGCACATTTTGACCTAGTATACTTGTGTTTAGAGATTGTTGGCTTTTATTGTATAATATAGATTACTTGTAGTGCGGGGCTTCCACCGATATGCCAATGACTATCTTATAATGCATGTTGCACTTAGAAAAATAATGATGATTTACAGCATTACTTATTAATATAGCGTTAAGGTTGTGGACATTTTTGTTATTTTGTTGAAGTTATATAATCAATGGAGTTGCTCTGGTTGTGTTAGAATTTATTGAAATATAAATTTATATTTTTTTTACTGAAAATGAAATTCGAAAAAATAAATTTTTGAAAACAATATTTTTTGTTGCACAATATTAACTTTTGTTTAATGGTATGCTTTGAATGTGATAGGAATATGTTAATATAAGGTATGGTATAAAATTTATAAAAAAATTTTTAAGTGAAACTCAAATTTTGAAAATTTGTATTTACGAAAATTATATTCTTTAATTAAAAATTATGAAATTGTGTTATATGAATTGATTTGTTCCTGGTATAAAGTTGTAATGTATGTGTCACTTGGTATAAAACTTGTTCTGTTCAATTAAACATTATTTGCTGTTAGATATGTTATTGATATTTTATGTGCTGTTGCCTTCTTTGGAGTTATTTTGCGATTGTTTGTTATTTATTAAATATCTAATGCTGAGACGTTATGACAATGTAAGTTCTAACTTTACACTACTCAGTTATTTTTCTGTAATAATTACAACTAATGTTGTCAATTTATAGTGGTAATTGTGTACAAGGTGCACTACTCAGTTATTTTTCTGTAGCAACTTGAACTAATGTTCTCATTTTATAATAGTAAAAGTTAAAATTTGCATTACTCAGCTCTGTTTCTGCATTAACTGTGAGTGATGTTATCAGTTTATGAAGATATGAGTTCAAAGGTGTACTGCTCAGTTATTTTTCTGTAGTAACTACAACTCAATTTGGCAGTTTATGCCAGTAAATGTGTAGAAGATACACTGCTCAGCTCTCTTTCTGCATTAACTGTATCTGATGTTACGTTTTATNAGGATAAAAGTTAAAGTTTGTATTACTTAGTTCCGTTTCCTGTAATAATTGTAATTAATGTTGGCATTTTATAACATCAAAAGTTAATAGTTTGCACTACTCAGCTCTGTTTCTGCATTAACTGCAACTGATGTTATCGTTTTATGAGAATTAAAGTTAAAGTTTGCATTACTCAGCTCTGTTTTCTAAAATGTGCATAAATTATGCCGTCACTTTATAACAAGAACAGTTAATAGTTTGCACTACGCAGCCCTGTTTCTAAAACTAATTATAATTGTTATTACAATAATGAAGTTGTTTATGTTAAACCACTCCTCTGTCTAGATAGCTCTTCTCTCTTTGAGGGCTTGGGATCTCTTAAAAAGCATATAGTATAATATGAATACACTAAATAAGCTACATTTATGGTTTGGAGAAGTTGTTTTTAGTACTGGAAGAAATACTTAGCTGCTTTTTGTATATGTATATGTAGAGTGTTCTTTGTGTTGGACATTCAGGTTGCGAGACCTAAAGAATGAGTATGTGTTTTTGCAGCAGCTAATATATTTCTGATGTTTGATTGAGTATAGATTTGTGCTGAATAGTGCCATGTGTAATTTAAATGTTCTGTAGATTCTTGGCTGGAATCCAATAATTAAATGATGCTGGATACCCTTTCCATGCTACGAGTTTTTCCTTTTTGGTTCCTTTTCCATGAGTAATGGTAACTTTTTGAATTTTGTATATCTTCCGTGGTTGGAGAGTGACCTTCTTTAGTTTAATTTCGTAAAAAGTGCTTTTTATGATTTCGTTGTTAAGATATTGAAGTATGTACACTGGAGGAATACGTGGTTTTCTTGATGCAATAGTGAATATTTCTTCACTCCAGCTTCCCATGTATCCTTTGTGAAATATCATCTTGGTTTTACTAATTCTGACGTTGTCTCCAATATTGAATTTATATTTTGCTGGCTTTTTTGGTTTCTGTCGTATAAATTCCTCCATACGCGCAGAGAATTCNTGTGGGTCAATTTGATTGGTACCATTTTAAACGATGAATTAATCGTGTTGTTGTAGGAATTTACCAATTGTGGTAGCACTTTAATATACTAATGTGTATCTTTAGCAGTAAAATGTTTCCACATTTTCGATTCCAGAGTTCTGTTGAAGCGTTCTACTATATCTGCTTTCGTATCATCATTGTTTAATGTGAAGAATTGTACATTGTTTACTTTAAGGTACTTGTGAATGGCACGTTCCGGTATTCTGTGCCTTTATCCGTTTGCAGCTTCTGTGGTTTATGTATTTTGAAGATGTTTTCAAATGCTTTGATTATTTCTGCACTAGTTTTGTTTTTAATAGAAATGGCCCATGCTCGACGGCTGAAACAATCAATGACTGTAAGAAGATATGACATTCCCCTGTTCTGTTTTTGAATTGATCTTAAGTCACAAAGGTCAGCTCGGTACTGAATCTTAAGCGTGGGAACATATATTATATTACGCTGAAATTTTCTTCGTCCTGGTTTACGTAATGTGTATGTATCTTGTGATGCTAGCCATTGCTGTATCTTTCTTAATGATATTTTACGAGTCGTTGCATTCCATAGTGTTGTCACAGTTCAAAATCCTCCCAGGTGTGAAGCGTTATAGTTAATTGTCTCCAGTAATTTCATAGTTGAAGTTCTAAATTATGTTCGATTCAATGTTTTTTTTTCAAATTAATGAATAATGCGGTCTTTAGCTAATTGCGATGTTATCTGTTCAACACTTAACAGCCAAGTGAACGTTAAAATGGTTGAGCCTTTTACTTGTTTTTGTTCTGTTTTGTAATGACAAAGTGCTTAGGTGGCAATTCCATCATTCATAATATAATGCTTATCATCTAGTGGGCTCAGAGCTATTTTATTCAGCTCAATTGTATGCATATCATAGTGGTCACTTTCAAAACGTTACATTTTCACCATTACTAAATCGTGGTTAATCAAACAATTCTCATACTTTTGGTGTTTTAAATTTTTAATGGTGACACATTTTTTAATTCCTTTCGCCGTTTTTTTCAGAATTGGTCATTGAAATGGAATATAATTTTGGACGAAGTCCTACGAATTCTAAAATTGGATCGCCAGCTGTCTCATCCTTCATTTATCCTAAATCTTTATCTTTTTTAGTAAAGTGGAGCGTATGTGACAGTGGATAATTAGATGTGTCAAACAAATCACTATGTATGTTCATATCTGCAAACACATCAGGAGTTGTTATTTCATAACATAATAAATATGTGTCTGTAAACAGCAGTTTAGCTGTGTCTCCCTAGATAGTCTTAATATGTCCATTATGAAAATCATACATTAGCTCCTTACTCAGATCTAATATGGCACAGCCTACGAAGACTGGCTTGTTTAATTTTAATGTCAAAACCTGCGTTTGAACGGCTACTAAAGTTTTATCGAAAATTTTAAAAGAGTGAAAAGATGGAGGTGGCACTAATTTTGCTAGTCTTTTTTTTATTACGGTATTTATTAATTCTACTTTTTTTCGATGCCTAACATTCTCCATCGTCTTACCAAAGACTGCATTATTCATTAATTTGAAAAAGTCTTTCTCAAATTGAGTTTTTGACTCCTTCCCTATTTGGGTGTTAAATTCTAAATACAATTTTAGCCATGGTGTTTGGGTAAACTTAATTCCTCTGTGAACTGCTTAAAGTTTCATATCCAAAGTCAAACATTGTTTTAAATTTCTGTAATGAAGGACGTAATTGGTTTTATTGCGTAGGTTGTGGACCAATTTTTGACATCAAGGAATGCTTTTTATACCCATCTCCTCCATCATATCATGTGAAAACGGAAATAACATGGATTTGTCTATCATCATCTTCTCAGGAGCTAGTGGATAATCATTATGGTCATCGTGAAGATGTTCTGGATACTCGAGGAATACTTCTAGAACATATCCTTGATTACTGGTATTGCTAATGGCCATCACGTTAAATGCATCTACCTATTGTTGTGTCTTCCATTGGAAACCCTAGACTGGTAAATATTCCGACATGGCCCATCCGTATAAATTATTAGCATCCAGGTAGAATATATGGTTGTCAGGTTTTGCTTAGTCATAATTTGGTGAATTTTTAAAGTTGGCTTTGGCGTGTCGATGGGAAATCATTATATCTCTCCTCTTATTCCCTGCTCAAAGAATAAATTCATAGTAGTATTTGCGAGAAGCTTTATTATTACCTTTGACATTTTGAGACACGCTTTCTATGCTAACCCAGGTGCCGTATACAAGTAAAGCGGCTCCAAAGAATAATACTCATTACAAATACGGCGAAAATTCTCAAAGACATCAGCAAGTTGGAGTACATCACTTGTCATATAAATCATGATATACGCCCAGAGTTTGAAACGCATTCCATACGTTCATGGCATGCTGATAATCTGAATCTGAACATGCTTCATCATTTAGATAATTGTAGACATGTTCTTGACGTGTGAGTTTTGTTTCACTAAATTTATCCAGTCCTGTTATTCGAGAATTTCCGTTGGAGATTTTGAAACCTAGTCTTCCCTTCATTGNCCAAGGTTTGCAACCAAATTATCCAGCGACATGATTAGAAATTTCAGGGAATCTAAAAATCTTAGGCTACCAATGGAGAATGAAATATACGTTATTAGGCACTGCTGAAAGATTCCTGTCTTTAAATTTACCTAGCTCCGATACATTAAAGTGAGCGTCAAATCCCCAGGTTTGTGAAAAACAACAGGGATGAAGTCGGCGATTCGGTGATTTAAGGGGGAGTGCTACCCCTGTGGCGGTCCGCGTGTAGCTCCATTTAAAAGCATGGGAAATCGCATTTCCATTTTTTCTCGGCAACCGTTCAACCGATATTGACCAAAATTGTACACTATGTACAATTTGTACATATCTAGTGACGAGCGATTTCACTTCCTCTGATTTTTCATTTTTTCAGTTAATAAC